>CABHPH010147027.1:0-60321 GCA_902168325.1 Peromyscus nudipes | reverse complement strand
TTTCTTTCTTTCTTTCTTTCTTTCTTTCTTTCTTTCTTTCTTTCTTCTTTTCTTTCCTTTTCTTTTCTTTTTTCCCCTTCCTCTTCTTCTGGCCTTGCTTTTGAACTTGATCTCATCAGCCATATGGATCAAGAGGCCCTGTCAGAAAAAGAAAAAAAACTGTTTTTCCAACAGATTGGCCAGTACAGTGGGCTTTGGATATTTATTTGGGGAGGGGGGCGTTACATTCCGAAAAGAAATCACTCTAGCATTACCTAACTAAAAGATTCCTTCTCCAGATTTTAAACAGGTTACCATATTTAGGGTGTGATGTTGCATTTTTCATGATGAGTCAGGGGAATGGAAGCAAACAGGAAACAGTGCTGTCAGCCTGGACCCTTTGAAAACAGCGGCCCTCACTATACACACACAGACAGGCATGCTGGTTAGTTTTAACTATCAATTTGACACAGTATAGAATCACCTAGGAAGAGTGTCTTAATGAGGAATTGCCTAGAGTACGTTGGCCTATGGGCAGTCTTTGGGGAATTCTCTTGACTGTTAATTGACGTAGGAAGACCCAGTCCATTTGGGTGGCACTATCCCCTAGGGAGGGCTTCACGAACAATGTAAGAAGGGGAAAAACTAGTCAAAAGCAGGCACTCAAATAGGCTTGCAAGAATGTATTGCTTTCTGCTCTTGATTGTGGTTGTGCTATGGACTAGCTGCCTGAGTTCCTGGCTTGACTTCCCCTTTAGTGATAGATTGTAACCTGGATTTCAACCCAAATAAATCTTTCTCCCCTAAATCACTTTCTGTCAGGGTATTTTATCACAGCAACAAAAAGAAACTAGAACAACAGGATTCTGAGTTCTGGTCTACTTTTAGGTAATTCTTAACCTAATGGCTCACTCCTGGATGCCTGCCCTTCTCCAAGCATGGAGGATGGTTACAGTAAAAAGGAATAATTTCATAGGGAAGATTAGAGACTATGATCAATGATATCATCATTGATTTTCAAAGATCCCAATTTATCTTTCATTTTTTAACCTAACCATAAAAATCCCCTACTTCATAGGAGCTCATGAGTTCCCAACCCCAAACTGGGGAGCTATTGACAGTTGGTGGGTTCTGAAGGAGAATGAGTCAGTTTTCTTTAAAGATGTGGCTCCTGGTAGGCTTACCAGGCTCCAGTAGATGTCTCCATACCAATGAATATCTGGAGAATACAAATTGGACTTGCTGGAGTATTTACAAAAAGGAGAAGGAGGAAGAGGAGGAGGAGGAGACTCAAAGTTGGGAGGGAGCAGGGTGTGGAGGGTGGATCAGAGGTAGATCTGGGAGGAATTATGAGGAGAAATGAAGGCAGAAACTATCATGATACATTGTATTCATGTATGAAATTCTCAAAGAATTAATGAAAATATATATTAATTTTTAAATCACTTTCTTCCTATTCAGTCCTTAACAGTGAGTGCCATAGTTTATACCTCTACTGGCTAAATTTCCCTAAAGTTTGAAATTTCAGCTTTTTCGACTCTTCCTATATCCTCAAGATAAATATGAGCTACTGCTAAATGCCCATTCTATTTAGCCTCTTGTGTTATAAAAGAATGTCAAAATAACTCCACATTCCTACTTTAAGCAGATTTGTTTTTCTTTTGCACTACCAATGTTTCTGAATTGCTAAATATGGCATTTAATGGGCTTGTTCTCCTAAGAAACAATCAAATACTGATGTAGTTCTCTGCTATTGAAATGATCAAAGACTATAAAGCAGAGAAAATCCATTGTGGGTAGATGTAACAAAATGACTCAATTCCTTTTGTCAACTCTTGTCCCTGCCAGGCAGCTTCTGGGAAAGACTCTTGTAAAGAAATCCACCCAGTCACAGCTCCTGTTCCTGTGAGCAGGACCCTCATTTTCCTGCCTGTCTTCACATGCAAGTCGGCTGTTGACTTTGCTGGTCCTTCTGCATCCCTTGCCAGCCTTTGCTTAGGGTACTTTGGCAGTGTAAAATGTATCTTCAAGGATTAGAGGAGGAAGCTGAGTGTGCAGACTGTGATCACAACACTTGAGAGGCTAATGTGGGAAGAGAGAACTCAAGGCCACCATGGGCCGCACAGTGAATTTGAAACCAACCTGAGGCTATCTAGTGACACATTGCCTAGAAGAAATGAGAGAGAGGAGAGAAAGAGAGAGAGAGAGAGACAGAGAGAGAGAGAGAGAGAGAGAGAGAGGAGAGAGAGAGAGAGGAGAGAGAGAGAAGAGAGAAGGGGAAGTAAGGATTCATTTTGTTTTAAAGGCTGCTGTTTCTCTGTGTTTGTGGCAAGTAAAAAAAATTTAAATTAAAGGATTCCTTATGCATTCAACTTATGTCATTGTGTCTTTCATATAAATTCAGTAGTTTTATGGGGACTTCTCTTTTATCAGATGCCAGTGGAATTAATTAGTCATATAACCAAGCTATCATAGAATAAGAAAGGAAGGTTTTAAAAGGCATAAAAGTTGGAGTTTGTTGTTGTTGTTGTTGGTTGATGTGTTAAGAGGAGATACATGAATGTGGTTGTGTTTCTTGGGTTTTTTTTCTTTTTCCTTGTGATTTTCTGAGACATGGACTTGCTACAAAGCACAGACTGGCTGTGAACTCTCCACCTTCCTGTCTCAACTGCTGTGTGCTGGTGTTTCAGGTCCACCACCATGCCCAGCCATGAAGAATTTTTAAAGGTTATTTCCTCAGATGCTCACCCTCAAAGTGAAGCAAAGAAACATTGAGTGGGAAGGAACATTAGTAGAATATAGGTAGTTCTCAGATGGTTGCTGCGTAACCCATCTATATTGAATTTTTAAGATGTAATGTGTTACCTTGCATCTAACAATGGACATGTCTTATTCTGCCCTAGATTGTCTCAGAGTGAGTTACTTGAGCCTTTGCCTCAGAATTATATATACAAGAGCAGTGGGAATGGCACTCACTATTAAATGGAATTGAATTTGCAGAAGAGTAACGGAACAGTATTTTTCTCTTCCTAGAAAATGGGCAGATGTACATCCAGAAAAAGCCAACCATGTACCCACCCTGGGACAGCACCTTTGATGCCCACATTAACAAGGGAAGGGTGATGCAGATCATCGTGAAGGGCAAAAATGTGGACCTCATATCAGAAACAACCGTGGAGCTCTACTCCCTGGCAGAGAGATGCCGGAAGAACAATGGAAGGACAGAAATATGGGTAAATACCAGAGCTGTGAACTGTGTGAAGGGTATGCACCCAAACCTTGAACTTCTGACACCCCCCCGCCCCCCGCCATCTCCCAAGTGCTGGGTTCACAGGTGTGTGCCACCACACACAGCCCGCCATCTCCCAAGTGCTGGGTTCACAGGTGTGTGCCACCACACACAGCGAGTATACATGCACCATGATGCTAGCTGTTGAATAGCTTGACATGTCCCTGTCATCCTTAAAGCATGAGGACACTAGCTGTGGATAAGCAGACACCCTACCTCATACTCCTTGGTGATTTGATACTTACAGTGACTACTCATGAATTGCAGAATGCATTGAAAACCTCAAGTCTCTTTGATGCCTATATGTGGAGAGGAGTGTCTTGGGTTACAAATAACAGTTATTGATTTCTTACTCTTAAGGTGCTCCTGGAAATATCACGAATTCTCCTTCATTGGAGAGGTTCTCATCTACTTCTCAGCCTATCCCGATATGAGAGGACAGAAACAAGACTCATTTCACATCTGATTTTCTCTCTCAACCCCCTTGTCAAGGTTTCTTGCAACCATAATGAAGTCACTTATCTCGTACTAAGAAATATGTCATTCACAATTCGTGATGGCACATTAAGTTTTGGAAAACCTGAGTTATAACTGTGTGGGCAGCAGATGTTTAGAAATAGGAAAAAGGAAAGCAATTTATGAAAAATTAAAACAAGCAAATGAGAATTTCTGGGGTACAAAATACAGATGACATGTATCAGTGAAAACCGCCTTCTATATTAGGTTGGAAGCCAAGAAAATAGTTTCATGTGTTTATGTCGTTTATGCCAAAGAAGCAAAACTTTTTACCTTTCTACCTACTCTCTATAATTCAGATTTTAGCAAGACTTCTAAAAAGCTTTCAAGTTTCACCTTTCACATGGGAATGATGGAAACCTAGAAATGACATTCTTATGTGCTTATGACCTCACATTGATTTTGCCTTCTTAAGGAAAGTACATAATTCATCCTTTCTGTCACTGAGTTAATATTTAAGGATAGACACATGCCAGGATTTTTTTAAGGTGACCATGCTTACATATGTCTAGGCAATGTCATTCAACAGTACACATGGAGCACCCCTTCACTCCATTTGGGGAGGGGATTGCGGCAATCCCAACTCCTGTAGACTGGCTGCTTAGGCGAATAGGAAAGGTTAAGGAACTGGAGTATATTGCAGATGTTCAATTTGGAGATAAGGGGTTTTTACAGTCCAAGTTAATGAAGATGTGGGGCTCTGGCTGGGTCTGAAGCACAGGAGGGGGTTGGCTAGGCAAGGAGAGTGAAGAGACAAGCTACAGATCCCCTGCCCCACTTTCCTTTGCCCATCTCTTTTTATGTTTTCTACTTTCCACCTAGTTTATTTTGATGAAATTAGACCACTCTCTAATTTTTATAACTTACTATGTTTTCTTCTCAATGAAGGAACAGATAATCAGATTTTTTTATCCTTCTGTAATAAAGTATAGACTTCATTCACAAGCAGTTTGCCTTTCTATTTCTATCTCTTTAAAGTTGCCCTTAGTTCCACATTCCAAGTTTTGCCGATTTTTCTCTTCTTCCTCCTCTTCCATTTTGTTTTGTTCAGACAGACTCTTGTTATGTAGACCAGGCTAGCCTTCAACTACCAGCAGTCCTCCTGCCTCAGTCTCCCAAGTGTTGGGATTGCAGGCACACACTTGAAACAAGCGTCCACTTGTAAGACTCCATTCTGCAGTCTAGGACTGTTGGCCGTCACTATACAGCACCATTCACAGCCTCATTTAGCCAACCAGCACACTCTCTACATTTTCAAGCCTTATTTTTTTTCTAGGTTATTTCTTGGTTTACTTGTATTTCAAATGCCCCCAGATTACTTTGAATTTTTATTTTATCTTGCTTCTGTGGTTATTGGCTGTTTTAAAATAAATTTATTTAACAACAGCAATGACAAAAGATTTTTCTCCAGTTTCCCTCTCATGTCCATCCTGGCTGTAAAGATCACGTTGGTACTCCCTTTGTGCTTCCCATGCTTGCAAGCGTTTGCGAGATTTTCCCAGTCACTCCCCCGTGCTTTACAAAACATGGCTTTCCAATCGCTTCCTGATTTACTTTCCTTCATCACCACTACTCTCTGAACGGTGATAATCCCGTGGGGACCAAGTTTCACACTTTCCTTTGAAAATGGGCCTCAGATCGCCCCTGATGGTTCTGTTTTTGACTCCATTTTTACTATACCAGAAATATAAAAATGATGGTGTCCATTCTTACGGCCTAAAGCACTTCTCTTTACATTAATCAGTTTACGTTTGTGTGAGAATTCATAGCTATTCCAGAAACACAGCTTTGTTACCGATAGCAGGGGCGCTGTCAGTCTTTAGAGTTCTTTGAAGTCTTGGTGATTTGCACAAGGTCACACAGCCAAGAAATGACCTCTCGATGATTTCAAATATAACTCTGGGTTCAATAGACCATTTCCTGCTGTCTCTCCCTTATTACAGGCAACCACTGCAGTGATGACCAATAATGAGTCACTTTTGAGTCATAGCTTGTCTTAACTATGTATCCCATTAATGATATAGTATGATGGTTGTACATATATCTTACATGTGTTCATACATTTGTATATATACATACATATATTCAAATGTGTGTGTATGATATAATTATTTACATCGATACTCTAAAGGGGTGATATCTATGTCCTTTTTAACCTCTGTGTATGTCACATTGCATGGTATCCTGCATAAGCCTTTAAAATGGTACTTTGCTCTGGTATCTTCCACATGATACTGTTTAAGTTCTATATATGTATATATACATATAGTACTTATATAATTATAACAATATATAGAATATATAAATCCTATGTATATACTTATTCTAAAGTACATACCAAATAATTTAATAATTACATATGCATATTCAATATAATATATATAACATGCATATATAAAACTTTCAAGAACAGCCTAATTAAATTTTTCTTTAGTCATCTTACAAACGCTTGTGATAGAAAAAGGATACTCCATGGAATATACCCTGAGCTACCTAGATGAGTAGCCCACATAGTAAGCAAGAGAAAGCCCCTCAGAGCAGGATTTATCTTTACTACCTAAGACATACTTTCTCAAGTGAGCAAGTCTAGGCATTCAGGATTCTTCTGTCATGATTGATATCTAGGGGTATGCTCTTATACTCTTCAGTAAGTACCCTGCAGGAAAACAGTATGTTTTTGAATTTTATTTCTTCTGTCTTTTTGTTGTTGTTGTTTGGTTTGGTTTGGTTTGGGGTTTTTTGTTTTGTTTTATTTTGTTTTTCAAGAGAGGTTTTCTCTGTGTAACAGCCCTGGCTGTCCTGGAACTCGCTTTGTAGACCAGGCTGGCCTCGAACTCATTGAGATCTACTTGCCTCTGCCTCCCAAGTGCTGGCATTAAAGGCATTTGTCACCACCACCACCCGGCTTTTCTTCTGTCAATTTTGATCCTCAAGTAAATTGAGTGAATTGCCAAGACATTCCATAAAAGGACAACCACTATCCCAGGTACTGAACAATTCTGCTGATAGCGAGCATCATGATGATGATCTTGAGCAGAGAAGAGCCAAGATCTTTTCTCTAGTGGAAACCTGCCATCAGCCACATAGCTAGTTATTAGGAGGTCCTAGAGCTGGGGCTGGCTTCCCATTCTGATGATGTTTCTCTCCTTCTCTCGCCCAGTTAGAGCTGAAACCTCAAGGCCGAATGCTAATGAATGCAAGATACTTTCTGGAAATGAGCGGCAAGTGACATTTCTTCTTCCTGTTTGGGGGTGAGGAGGGTATGGCCTGTTCAGCGAAGGCTCATCATTTGCTTCTGCAGTATCCTAGAAAAGAATTAGGAGAAAGGATAAATGCAAAGAATTCTATTAAAATTCTCAATGGTGCTCAGGCAGAAACTGAAAACAACTGTTCTGGGTAGACAAACCTAGAACAAATATGAACACATGAGCATGGTATAAATGTAAACATAAAACATTTACAGAGCTGATCTTTCAATGGTGTCAATTCACACGCCTGGTGCTTTTTATAGTCTCTCTGCTTTAGTTTGGGATTTAATATGAATACAAAAGGCTGCTCTTGCATTGCTGTGTGTAAGCACATTGCCTATTTATAAACAATGTTCTATCCCCAGCATCCCACCATCCTACATACAAAATAAGAAACTGAAAATATCTTCTATAAAACTAGTATCAAATGTGAAGGCCTAAAAAAAAAAAAGAAAGAAAAAAGAAAAGAAGGAAGAAGAGAAATGCATTGCCAAAGAGTTTCAGTTCCATGTCGCACATAAACTTGGGACCCAGAAGTTAAGCTTACAAGCTCTGTGCTCTGAGTGCCTGTGCCAGCCAGTCAGTACTGTCTCTGTGAATTAAATGCTGCTGTTTATCTTAAGCCACAGAATAAGCATGTGAACTTGATAACAATAAACTGTTTTTAGTAAATTATTTTTACTTCAGGTTTGGTATCACTTATCCAAAAATGCTTAAAACCAGAAGGGTTTCAGATTTTGAATTATTTGGGGAGTTGGGAGTATTTGTTATTTGGAGATTTGAATTCAAATCTAAACAGAAAATTCTTTTATATTTCATATAAGTGTTACACACCCACCTGAAGATAATATTATATAATATTTCAAATAACTTTGTACAAGAGACAATGCTGTGTGGTATAGAAATTTCTAGTTGTGTATTTTATCTGTGCTCAAAATATGTTTAGCATTTTGGATTTTGGACTTTGGGATTCAGGATATTCAAACTGTACCAACAAGAAATGAGTTTTTAGTTCAGAGATTTACACTGTTTTTATTTAACATATGTAAGTCCTAAGATGCCCAGATTCAAATAGCATTATGAGACAAATAGGGAACACTTACCAAGTATTTGGAAATATTAAGGCACGGTTATTAGACTTTTTAGGTCTGCTAATGAGGTTATAGCTGTGTGCTTTGTTTTCCTCATTGTTCTAAAAAAAGCAACTTAAGGAAGAATTTGTTTAATCTCAAAATTGAGGAGATATAGTCGACCATGGGGTGGGGGGGGGGGTCATGGCAGCAAAGACCCAAAGCTGTGTGGATTCTAAATCATTGGTGATTAAGTCCAATTCACCAGTAACACATCAGTGCCACCTTACAGAAAAAATAAAGCACTTCCCCTTGGAGTCATTTAGTCAAGAGCGAGTCCAGATTTGAATTCTCAACTCCATGCTCTGCAGAGTCTTCTATCCTCTGTCTGTTGAATGAATCTGATTCTGTGCCTGCCTGAATGCTGTCTTGTGAATCTCTCTCTGTGTCTGTGTCTGTGCGTGTGTCTGTGCGTGTGCGTGTGTGTTGTATGAATTGTGTATGTTTCTGTACGTGCCTTATGTGTCTGTATGTGTGAATGGTATCTGCCTGAGTGGTGTGACTGTCTATCTCTAACAAAGGGCCTCATTCTGTCTTTATTGAACAGCATAGAAATCATCACATGGGGAAGGAATGGGATGCTTTACAGAAATCTTTGAGTTTTAGAAGAGATTAAATCACTAACTCCAACTGATCCCAGCTAACCCAGACAGCAAACATCATTATTTATCAAACAATGCCCATTAATAGTTGCTTTCAACCTTTATAGTAGATTCTAGGAAGTTGCTTTCAACTTCTGTATTTGCTGCTTGCAGCAAATAATGCACATGCATTACTCTGGGGCAAGGAAGAGTATGTAACTGTAGCTACGCTTTAGATTAGGTTGTAAAAGTTGATTGCGTGGGAAATCCAAGGCAGGTGAGTTTGATTGTTACATTATTCTCTTAAAGGCAGGTTAAACAAAGAGGTTGTGTGCACAGTAGGATATCAATCTTAAACGATCTCATGGTGTGTTATTAACTCTGGCTGTGAGGTCCAGCAGCAATTCCAGTCTCTTACAAAGTAAGAGATGTTTTCGGAATATGGCGTCGTCATACAAGGCAGCTGATCACTTGGTGTCTTCAGTCAGGAAGCAGAGAAAGATGAAAGCTAGTGTGCAGTTGAAATGCTGGTGCTCAGCTTGCTTCCTGCTTTTTCTCTTTTCTTAGTCTGGGAGCCCAGGCTGTGAGGTGGTATGGTCCACATTTGGTGTGGATCTTCTCTCCTCAGTTAAACCTCTCCAGAAGCATCCTCAGAGGTGTGCCTCTTAGATAACTCCAAATCTAGTAAAATTGACAGTGGAGACTAACCAGGACAAGGTAACCCCCATCAACTTGAGATCCAAACACATCCCTTTAAGCCAGAACATTACCCCTGACATCCCAAATGCCCATAGCCATCTCATAATGCACTTAATTCATCTCCAAGAGCCCCCTACATCTTAATAGTTCCAACATAGTTCAAAATCCCGAAGTCCAAAATCTCTCCTGAGAATCAAAGCAGTCTCTTAGCTTTGAACCCCTGTAAAATCAAAAGGCAACTTATGTACTTACAATATACAATGGCATAGAATAAGCACTCTCATTCTAAAAGAGATTTAGGGACATAGTAAAGAACAAACAAGGCTTAAACTCAGCAAGGGAAATACCAAATTATGTTTCCATGCAGCTCCACGTTTGGCATCTAAAGCCTTTAGTAGCAGCATCTGGGCTTAAATAGGCTTAAATTCCCTGATAATTCTGTTGCCTGCACGTATAGCCTGCCTTGGACTGTTCTATTCCGTGCCTGTTGCTTTCCTTGGCAGACATCCCACAATCCTGCTATTTCCCACATCCTGGAGTCTCCATTTCAACTTAGGATTCATTATCATAGCTTCATGAAATGGGCTCTCAGGGCTTCCTTGTGGGGAATCCAACACTGCCAGGCCTTGGTGGCTTTCTGGAACCTTGGTGCAATCCTCCATGACCCCATAGCTCTTGTGTGCTTACAAAACCAGCACCGAGTAAATGATTCTGACAAATTCTCTATTTGAAATGTAGCCTGGCTCCTACCACAGCTCTTGACAGTCTCTGTGCACCTTTTGCAGGCAAACCTGGTAGAATGCTTGCCTAGGCAGTTGTTTTCCAAGAGGGAACTCCATCATCAGCATTCTCTGTTCAAGTTCTCTCCTTTCAAAAGAGTTTAGATCTCTATAAGTTGAAGCCTTAAATGGGTGGGTAGAGTCTAGTTGGGCAGGGGCAGAGGTGTGTACTTTTCCACTGTTCCAGTACGAGCCCTAGGGCAGCATTGGTTGAACCACCTCTTACTTATTTAACTTCATGACTAGATTATAAGCTAGGCACGTAAGCAGAAATACATGATAATTAGATGGCTTGGTTGGGCTCCCCTGGACATTCAGTAGTTTTCAATTCTATGGGTTCCTAGATAATAGCTGTTCCAAAGGCCTATCTACCTTCTGACAAGTTCGTAGCTCTTGGTTTCTTGGGATATCATACCCTTCTTTTCCACCTTGAAGGTGGGCCCTGGCCCAGTATGATTGATGGCAGCTTCTTCTGCCTGTGTGCTTTAGGATGCAGCTGTTTTCTCTTCCTCTTCCTCTGTCCTAGAGAAAGTCCCTCCCTTTGTCACCTCATGCTTCATCCCTGGCTGCTCTGCCCCATCAATACACTTCCTCTCTAATGTCAACTTTCCCTTTTCTCTGTGGTTTCCTCCCGATTGCTAAGACGTCTTTTCCTATTTTGAAAAATACATATATTAACCTTTTTGCCTTTCTGGGTATTTCTTTTCTCTTTCCCTGACATGACATTTCTGTTTTAATCATTTTTTTTCTTTTCTTAAGACATGATGTCAGGTGGCCTGGCTGACCTCAAACTTGATATATAGCTGAGGATGACCTTCAACTCTTGATCTTCCTGCCTCTACCTCCCAAGTGCTAGAACAGGATCAGAGGCATGCATCACTGTACCAGTGTTATGCTATAGTAAGAATTTAACCTAGGTTTTTGTGAATGAGAAACAAGCACTCTTCCAACTGAGATACAACCCTCCCTGGCAGTTCTTGAAGATATAGTTCATACATGTTAGTCATTCTTTCTTCATTGCTCCTTTGGGTTTTTCCCCATTTTTTCCTTTTATTGGAAATAGGTTATTTTTCTCACACAGTGTATACTGATTATGGCTTCCCCTCCCTCTGCTCCTCTTAGGTCCTCCCCTCCTCCCACTCATGCAGACCCACTCCTTCTAGATCTCACTAGAAAACAAAGAGGCTTCTATGGGATGGCAACAAAACAAAGCAGAATAAGATAAAACATAATAAGATGAAACAAAAACCAACACATCGGGATTGGACAAAACAAACAAGGAAAAGAGCCGAAGAGAAGGCACATGAAACAGAGACCCACTCATTTGCACACTCAAGAATCCCACAAAAAATACTAAAGTGGAAGTCATAATATATATGCACAGGACCTGTAGAGTAAAAAGGGAGAAGAAAATGTATATAAATAAAATAAAGGTAAAAATAAAATAATGTTTTTTTTTGTTTTTTGTTTTTTTTTAAGAAAAGGAAGGCCCCTGATGTGACATTATGAGACAAGGAACCTCCAAAGATGCCATTAGGTTCCTTTTCTGTTGACCATCTGGTGCTGGGCATGCAGCCTACCCTTAGGAGCAGTTCGTTTCCCATAGAGGAAACTCAATTTTCATTTGGAAGTGATTATCAATCAGAGACTGCTTCTGGGTTAGGGATGGGGCATGTACCCAGCTCCTTTGACTCCTAAACCTTTAAAGTCCATTTATCTCGATCAGTTAGCTAACATTACTTTCTCTGAGACATTGAAACTGCTGAACAAGTTCCAGTTTTTTCAGCCTTCAACTTCTTTGATATTTGTCAATGCTGAAAGAGTCTTTTTTAAAAAAAAAAAAATCTGTAAGTATTCAATATTTTCTCTTACATTCTCAGCTTTCTCTGCTTGGTTTCTTTAGTAATTTATTTTCCTAGATCCCCAAACCATCTGAATCTATGTTACACTGTCACACCCTGGCTCTTCTAAATAGCGCTGTTGTCTGTGTGTTCTTCCTGTCTCCCTGGCTTAGCTGTAGACGCCCAATGGTTACGAAGAACACCTCAGAATTCTGTAGAATGCTCAGCACAGAAATTTAGATGCTCAGGAAACATCAGTGTTTGATTGACTGAAAACAAGTCAATTAAATAAAAGATCCAATTAAATAAAAGATCTGGATTTGTTTGTACAAAAGAAATGGCCAAACAAGTCATTTCAGAGATAAACACTGCCAATACCAAAAGAATTAAACAAAACCTATGTTCATACATAGGTATCCCCTTATGATGACTGAAAAGATTAGAGATTAAGGAAGGAGTAAGGAGAAATTTGTTTCTGGAATATTCTAATGTTTTTAAGTTTACTATAATCTAACATATAGAAGGTTATATATATACATAGATATAAATAATACAGGTATAGATTTAGATGATAGAGGTATATATACATATTTATAATAATACAGTTAGGTCTCTAGAATATACATTTTATTCCACAAATTACAAATGTCTTATACTTTTATTCATTCCACTTCATTGCCTTTGAACTAAAACAGAAATGTCTGCTTTTAGTAAGAACTGACACATACAGGTCACAATTTATAGATTTATCTGTATAGTTATTCCTTAAATTGAGGAAGAAAATTATTAACTTGGTGACCGTCTCTCACTCACACTCACCAAGCCTTGCTTATTCCCCCTCCTAATTCCAAATAAAGTGACCTGACAAGTCTATCTTGAAAGTAGTAGGCAGAGCATGATGGCCCAGCTGAGGAACTGTGAGGAAAGTATAGGGAATTCCCTGCACATAGGAACTTGCAATCTCCATGAAATAGACCCAGAAATGGCTGCCAAGAAGATGTGAGTCCTAAACTGTGTCATAAAACTCAGACGGTTTCCTAGGAGAAGGCCTCTACCTGCACAAAATCTCATTTGTCTAGCTATTGCCTTCCCAGCCAGCCACTGTTGACAATGGCAAAGTAAAGTTCCTTAGCAGATGCACCCACCTCAAGTGTGTGGTTAGACCTCTCACTGCTGAGCCATAATAGAAGTAATTTATTCCCATATTGTTAGTTCTTTATGCATTTGAAATATGAGCATGAATTCTGAATTTCCACTTTTGTAGATAAAAAGAAACAGCAAGTGAGCCAACAGTCTCCAACCTATTACGAATCATGATTCTAAGCATTATAATCATTAAATGTATCATCCCTGCTTTAGCGGCAGGTCACAGTTCTCATTATTTCATTATTGTTTACTATGTTAATTCTCTCAGTTTGCTGAAGTGTTCATTGCGCTACTTAGTGACTTAGCATTTTGTGTTCCTTATGGGTCTTGAGCATCAGCCTAGGCATTATAGGTATTCTCAGGATTCCATCATCTTAGATTCCTTCAACACTTTGGGAAGATTTCTTCCGAGCATAAGATGCTATGGACAATGACGACCCACAAGCCCAGGGCTGAGTAAATACGTTCAAATTTGACAGTTTGATGTAAATGACACAGGATGACCTAGACATCGAAAAACTTACTTTGAACTATTAATTTTCTGGCACTTTCTGCAGCAGAGGCTGTAGCTTGTATATCTGATCACTGGAGCCATCAGGAACCAGAAGATTAAACTTCTCCCCAAAGTTCTTTTGCTCCTTTCAATCTTTGGTACCTTGTCTAAACACAAGTCTATGCAAAGCATCCCAGCACCAGAGTTCTCTGTCCTTCTCACATCGCTGTCGGTCACATTACTCTGTGGAATTACAGACTTGAAATGTCAGAATTCTGGTTTAAAAGACTAAAGAGGGCTAGCTGGGCTAGAGAAGTAAACAATGGACCAATCCAATCCTTTATTAATGCTTCCTGCGGTGACTCCATTCCCTCATCCTACCTTCACAAGCCCTTGGGAGGTCAGTGTGTCCACTCAGCACTTACTGCTTCTGTTTCTCAGGTCCCCACCCTCTCCGGCCAGCTGTGACTGTCATATTGCTTCACTGCATCCCCTGTTCTCTCTCTACAGACACAAAGGACATGAGTGACTTTGAGAACGAAGGATTCTTTGCCTTGCATCATCGCCGAGGAGCCATCAAACAGGCCAAAGTCCACCACGTGAAGTGCCACGAGTTCACGGCCACCTTTTTCCCTCAGCCCACATTTTGCTCTGTCTGCCATGAATTTGTCTGGTACAATAACTTCGTGTTTTCTTCCCAAGCTTCAAGATCTGTCTTTTGTCACTGCTATGCCCTGGGTGCCCTACCGTGAGGGAGTGTGAGGGAATGTGAGGGAGTGTGAGGGGCTGAGTACTGTAGGATGGTGGTCAGTGGGCTCACCAGCACTGAAAAGGTGCCTGATTCCACATGAGATTTTTTTATAATGTGGCTCTGGAAGAGGGAGACCCACTCCAGAAAAAGTCTTCTGTTAGTTAGCTTTCCTTGACTCTGACAAAATACCCACGACTATCAATCTTATAGGAGAAAAGGCTTATCTGGGCTCACAGTTCCAAAAAAGGTTGCCTATCTCGTTTATTTTAGGCCTATGACAAGGCAAGACGCTGAGGCAGGACAGAGATGCTTACGGCACCCTAAAGCATCCAGGAAGCAAGAGAGGGGAGAAAGCACCAGGGTCCCAGCATTCCTTCCAAGGGCACACTCCAGTGACCTCACTTCCTTCTACCAGATCCCAACTCCTTACAGTTCAAATATCACCACTGGCTAGTTCCAAAACCTTAGCACATGGCTATGGGGCATTTCAGATCCAAACCATAAGAAGGTCCAGTGGAGTTTTGTTTCTGACTAAAGGAGAGGCTGCTGGTACATGAGGGAAGGAACAGATGAGGGTGGATTGTTATTGTAAGCAAAGCTGTGTCATTTTATAGTCAACACCTTCATCATCCCAATAGCCCAACCGCTGCATTGCTGTGCACTGCACCAGATAGCACTATCCCACTGTAACGAATGGCTGGAATGAAGCTCTTGGGTGTCTTAGCCTCACAGATCAGTGTAACCACACAGCAGAAGCTATGGTAGAGTGGGAGTGAAATGATGCCTGTCTCTGCTCTCAGCATCTGTGCCCGCTAAGAGATGCTGGTCCCCTCGGGCTCCTGCAGAACCATTAATGCACAAGTTCCCGCTTCAAGTATCCTCAAGGCAGCAGATTACGGTGAACTTCCATTAAGTGTTTTTCCTCTAATCACCCGGACTCCCTTTGTTTCCTTTGTTTCTAATCAACAGAGCCGCTCAGGAACCCGTCTTTATGTCAAGCTTTATGGGTAAAAGATATTCTCAGACTCTCAGAATGAGGAAATGAAATACTTTACAGATGAGTATGCTCATCTGTGTAGAAACCAAGAATGAGCAAGGCAGTGACTCACTCATTAGTTAAGCCAGGCAGTGATTTACTTCTTCAGTGAGGAACATAGGAATTTATTGCCAGGAGCCAGTGATACATTTTGGTCTGGTGTGGTAAGCAGTTTGTTTGAAAATGAAAAGATGAGAAGAAAATTAAACTCACTCAATTGATTATAAACATTAAAGTAAAGCAACATAAACTTAAAATACCTTCTTGGCAAGTGGTACACGTGGGTTACTAATCCTCTGTGGTCTTAGGAGTATCGCAGCCTCTTTTACCTATAGAGCATTTCTGTTGCTGATGCCGTCGTGAACATGCATTTGAACCTCACGTTGCTTTCTTACAGGGGACTGAACAAACAGGGCTACCAGTGCCGACGTAAGTACAGTGCATCTCAGTTGTGTCCTCAGTGTTCTTTGAATTGGGTTGTTCCTCCGGAAATTATAAATGACATTTGTTTCTTTCCAGAATGTAATGCAGCGATTCACAAGAAGTGTATCGATAAAGTGATAGCCAAGTGCACAGGATCAGCTATCAATAGCCGAGAAACCATGGTATTGGCGTATTTAGATTCCATTTCTTTACTCTCTTCACTCTCTCCAGCAAATTGGATTGTCAGCCTCACTCTTGACCTCAATAGCTACTAAACCCCTGGTGAAAATAAGCGATCCAGAAGCAGTGAGTTAAACGGATATGTGTTTTAGACAATAATAGCTTGTTCTCTGGGTTACCTTTATTTCTTGCACATTCAAGGGGACATTATCATCACCCAAACCTGAAATAGTACTGTTCCATAGAAATACAATGAGAGCCATGTATGTCGTTTTAACCTTTCAAGTGGCCACACTAAAGAACCAGACATGGTGTGGTGCTATAAGACTGCAGTTCAGGACACTGAGGCAGTGAGACTCCGTCTAGAAATAAGAAGTATAAAGCAGGCTGACAATATGGCCGGCCTAATGGTAATATACTTGCCTAGCATGTGAGAGGCCCTTGCTCAGTCCCCAATGCCACAAGAATAAATAATAAAGTTATCCAAAGAATAAACAAGTAAAATTCATTTGAGTTATATATTTAATTGAGCCAAGTCTATTACTATTTCATTATGTAATCAATATAAAATATTTTACACTATTTTTCCCTAACAAGTCTTCAAATCCTATGTAGTTTGCACATGCTTCTCAATTCTAGCCCTCTACCCTACAGGTGTTCACTAACCCTATGTGGTTACTTGGTTTTCATATCCCAAGATCAGATCAAGAGTCTCCAACTGTTGTATCTGAGTCCATTGGGCCGCCTCTCAACATTCAGATGTTCCTAGATCTTGACCTAATGTTCATAATGGCATCGTGCAATACCAAATGAGTGTTTCTTTAACTCCCATTGCAAAAAAGTATCCCTATCCCTTCTTCCTGACATGGCCACTCCATCTGTCGAGACAGCTGCCTCAGACATCAGCTGTGGGCCTCCTGGTGCTTGGCACATGCTTTGACACATGCGGATGCCACGTGTGCTCTCCCCTGGGAGAACTGCAGGCTTCTTCAAATACCTTGGGAAGGTGGTAGGCAGTCAATGGTTAAAGGTCCCGTGCTATACATGTTTTCAATACAATCGCTGTGTGCCATGCATCTAAGAGATTATCAGAAGTTGAGGCCTAGAGACACACATGCCACTAGCCTTCTGCCATTCTTTCAGTTCCACAAGGAGAGGTTCAAGATCGACATGCCACACAGATTCAAAGTCTACAACTACAAGAGCCCAACCTTCTGTGAGCACTGTGGGACGTTGCTGTGGGGACTGGCGAGGCAAGGACTCAAGTGTGATGGTGAGTGCAGAGGCGTCAGTGCGGGGCCTGTGCATAGCCCCAGTGTTGCCTGCGCATCATGGAGGGAAGGAGAGGCTCTAGAATGATGACCTCTGTACCCAACTTTATGTGCCCATGAAGATGAGTGCCACCTCCATGAGAAATAGACTTCCACTACTATCCTTCCACTCCGCCACATCTCCATCTTCACATTCAATGAAAGTGCACAACTGGTCAGATTCAAGGTTCAGGCTCAATAGCTTAGGGTGAAAGTCAAGGTTCAACAGGTCAAGGTCAAAGCTCAATAGCTCAGTCAAGGCCAAACATCCTGACCCCATATTTCAATGTTATACTCAGTCCTGGAGTGAAAGGACAGCATTCCTCTTTGACTGGTCCCTCTGCCAAAGACTCTTCACTCTGACCCAAGCTGCTGTCTCTTAGATTCTGGACTCCCATCTTAATTCATGCAGACTGAGTTATGTGGAACCCCTGCCCCCTCCTTAACACCAGTTAATGAGATTACTTCTGTCGTCCCATCAAGGAGCAAACATATGTGTCTGTTTGAACAGTAGATGGTTCTGGTGAGAGGAACTCTGGGACATTAGCTGCAGAGTGTATCCTAAACTATGGCTGTGAACTCCAAGTGCCCAGAAGCGACTGTGTCCAGGACAGACCACCCTTCCTCTGCAGTTTGGACTATAGCAGAGCTAAGCTATAATTATTTTATTTTTATTGTATTTATATACATTGCTACTATTCCCTGAAAGTGGAGGTGCTCAGGCCTACACTGAAAAGAGAAACTAGGCATTCTTGATCTAAAACTCTTAAGTTTCAAAACTGAAATGCTGTAACTAGGGAGTCATGAGGGCAAAAATGTCTAACAAAGACCAACAAAGCACTCTGCCTTGCAGGTGAGGAAGAAGGGGAGACCTAGATGATTCACAAGATGGCTTTTTATCACATAAAAAGACCTTTCTGGTGATGAACTATTAAATATATCAGCCTTTTAGTTTACTTTGCAGCATTACTTATTTTCTCTTCTCTTTTAAGAGCTGGAGATAGCCTCCTAAAATTGGAAGACCATCCTCTTCTGTCTCCCTTTCCTCGCTTCAGTAGTGTCCATGTACCTGGGGGCACCTAAGAATGGCACCTTAGTGGAAACAGGAAGAGTTAGGTTTACCGATTATTACCCATAGCAATCACTGGCCATCAGAATTCACCTTAAGAATCCCTTTACGGGTCACAAAGTCCTTCTTGTGTCCATTTCTCCATATGCCTGTTATAAAGAAAACTTTGGCATGTAGGATTATGGAAAATATTATTAATTCTTAGGTAACAATAATATCCAAATATCCTAATTATATAAACAGAAAGGCAAATGACAAAACTCTCACTGCTTGCTACTCCTGTGACCATCTCATAGTCAGGTTTCGTTTCCTGGGAGCCTTGGTGCCTACTTGCTAAGGCAGAAGTTGATCTTGACAGCATGATCGCAAAGCTTAGAACTTCCCTGAAGATTCCTTAGCATTATTTCACACTCGTGTGCTTTGCTTTACTCTTTCTAACATTCCTTCCTTCCCATTCCATCCCCTCCCCCTCCTACTATCTGGATTTCATATAACCCCCTTCCCTCTCTTCTTTTATTCCCTCTCCTTTCCCCCTTTCCCTCCCTCCCTTCCCCTCCCCACTTCAACTTCCGTTTTTTGTTCTTCATATTCCCTAGTATTCCTGTTTTCTCCACCAGGCTTCGTCCTCACTTCTTGACTCTTCTTATCCCTTCCTCTGGTTATCTTTATCCCTCTCTCTTTGCCTCACTTTTACCTCGACTCATCAGTCATTTCCTTGCGTGCCCTGTATCCTCAGCCTTTACACTGTCTTCTTTCCTTGCCCACGATAATTCCCATGAAAATAGTCATCAGAAGGGACTATTTGCGCTCACAGAGGTCAAGTTTCCACCTGATAGGTTAGTAACAAAGACTCGTGGTGTTACAATGGGAATAAAGGTCTTTCTTCCTGACTGAGCATCAGAGTCAAGCTTAGACCTGGCTACAATTTTAAGGAGCAAAGTAAAATAAAAATCCCAATGTACCTAATTCTCAACTGGTGTCTTACTTACATATCTGTACTCCCATCACTTGGGAAGCTGAGACAGGTGAATGTCCAGTTCAAAGCCAGCCTAGGCTGTATAGCAAGACTCTGTCTCAACAACAGCAACAAAATAGAAGCCTTAAACCCTACTAAATAAATCCAGTGTAGCTATATCAACAATGCAGAGCTTTTACTGCCACTATTAAAGTTTTAAATATGCCTAAAAGATTTTACTTTAAACAAATTTTTATAGCAAATGAAATTTATTTACATAGATAATGTTTTATTTATTTTATGATGAACTGTCTAGAAAAATGTGGACTATTTAAAAGGTGAAGGCTGCCACAATTTCATCTCGATATTTTAAAGTTTAGTTTTATCTTAAATTGTGTGTGTGTGTGTGTGTGTGTGTGTGTGTGTGTGTGTGTGTGCACGTGCATGTGAGTCCAAGTTCATGGATGTCAGAAGAGGGTATTGGATCCCCTGGAGCTGGAGTCACAGGAGGTTGTGAGCTATATGACTTAGGTGCTGGAAACTAAGCTTGGATCCTTTATAAGAGCAGGGAGTGCTCTTAGCCACTGAGCCACCTTCCAGCCCCACCTAGATGTTTTTATATGTGCTGATGTAAATTATAATGGGGGAAGAGAAATTGTACTTGCTGAACTGCAGTCCTGTGTGAAACTCTGTGCACATGGCTTGCTAATAAGCAGTGAAGATTAAATTTAGGGTCTTAACTGCCTAATTCTATTAGTACAATGCTTAAGTAGTTGGGTAGAAGCAAGTAGCTGGAGCTTGGAGTCTTTATACTAGTTCTTCTGTTGATTGTAATGGTGATCTTTCAGAAGGAAATTTTTCTAAAACTAATAGCATGATGTAATAGTGGTCCTTACATAGACTCATGAGGACACATCCCCTACAGACAAAAGGAGGATCCCAAGGTCACAGGATGATGTTATTAGGACTTGTGAATCAGGGTGTTTGTAGGGTCTAAGAGCTAGAAGCCTATGTAGACAGCATCAGAGGGAGAGAGAGAGAAAGAGAGAGAGAGAGAGAGAGAGAGAGAGAGAGAGAGAGAGATTGTATATAGTGCTAGAGATCCTCCTCAGAAACCCTTGGGGTTTTTGTTCAAGCTCGTGCAAGGTCAGCTGTGACCAGGAAACACCATCCTCCCCACTCACGTACTGACCACTTCTCTTTCTTTTTCTGTGGAAAAACTACAAACCACATCTTGGCAGACCTGCCAGGACGAAGGTGTGCTCTCTTCTCTGCCACTTTTTGTTAACTAGGCCACAAGTGTAAAGTTAAGACATTAACTCACATGTAAGAAATACCATTTTCTTCATGACCTTGATATTAACCTAAGCACAATTCCAATAACTGTAGGGGTCCTCTGCCCTCCCTGTAGTTGCATAATATCCGGGGGTGCATGTGTTTGGGGGCCTGAAAACTGAGGCAAGACCCCCATTCGGCTGTCAGGCTGGTGTTGGCATCCCCATCTAGAACCCCAGTGAGGAAGTCTGTGGCTTTCTTCTTAAGGCTTTGTGGAAGGTTGTCTGATTTCATCAAATCTGAGGCCTAGTGCCTAGGTCCAGTTCCGCTAGGGCACTGCAGTCCATCAAAGAGCTTCCTTCACTCCTGGGTCCACAACTGTTTGATTCATCCTTCTAAAATGGATGTCCCCCACTAGCTAGGGCTCAGACCTATGCCCTCATTACATGGCCCCATCATCACCAGTCAAGAAGTTTATTAACGATGCCTCTTCCTAAAGTGAGCCCATGGTCTCGGGGCTTCTTTCCTCCTGCCTACTCCTAGCCCTTCAAGTACCACCTCGTCCCTATCCATTTCCCTTCTTCAGGCTGAGGCCTCAGCTTAGGCTTCGTCCCAGGGCAGCTGGGTAAGGGAAGACTCAGTCTCCAGACTGGAGTGGAAGGGTCCCCTCTTCTATCCTAGCATTTCCTAATCAATAGAACCATCAATAGATGCTTCAAAAGAACCGATGTCCGCTTGGTGCTTCCACAGTCCATCTCAGATGCAATGCCAAGCACAGACTTTCTTCCCTAGACACCAGACTGTAATGCTCCCTCAAGCAGGTGTTGTTTTGTAGCTCCCGGGAACTACAAAAGCTTTCTTTCCCTGTTCCTCACGGACTGCTTTCTTCCTTTCAGCATGTGGCATGAACGTCCACCACCGATGCCAGACAAAGGTCGCCAACCTCTGTGGTATAAACCAGAAGCTAATGGCTGAAGCACTAGCAATGATTGAAAGCACCCAACAGGTGAAGCCGCGAGAGGCGGTTGAGATTCTCCCTGTGTCCCCTCAACAAGGGCCACTTGAGTCCTTTGCTCTCTCACTCTGTCATCCCAACAGGATGTCCCAGGGTGTCCTTCTGAACACTTGCCTTGGGCTTTTCATCTCCCTGCCCATATTGCCACCTTTGAGATGCTTACTGAATTCATGCATCTGTGTGCCTAGTTATAATATCTTAAACTCTTCATAGAATGAGCAGGTAGAGAAAAAAGGAATTCCTTAAAATTATTCATGATTTACTGCCAGCTTTATATCTATATTTTAGGGCTATCTAAAAAGCTGGAGGTCGCCGGGCGTTGGTGGCTCACGCCTTTAATCCCAGCACTCGGGAGGGAGAAGCAGGCGGATCTCTGTGAGTTCGAGGCCAGCCTGGGCTACCAAGTGAGCTCCAGGAAAGGCGCAGAGCTACACAGAGAAACCCTGTCTCGAAAAAAAAAAAAAAAAAAAAAGCTGGAGGGCAAAGATTTGCTTACTAGAATCATCTCCAGAATTGTCTCAGGTGACTTCTGCCTGGCCATGTACACCTTGTCATAGGTTAAATTCCCATCTCTTAAGAGCCAATTCTCATTGAGGCTTGGTGTTAACCTTCTATGTAAGCTACTTTGCCATTGACCCTCTTTACTTCCCTTACTCGTTATGGGATGAGGCTACTTGTATGGAAGATTCCAGCTGATCCCCTGGAAGTGTGAAAAGGAGCTAAGTGCCTGCTGCTGAGGGCATTAAATGCTACGGATGCTTGCAAGTCCAAGAATCCTAAGAGCACTGAAGGGAAGAAAAGCTTTGCCTGTCCTGCATATTTCAAAGTCTTAAATGCCTTTTGTCCTCAGGGACAGGTGTGCAGTATGCTTTCTGTGGGTGGGAGATGGTGGCAACCGCAGGTGGTTGGGTTGTCTGACCCTGTTTGTGATCTAGGCTCGCTCCTTAAGAGATTCAGAACACGTCTTCCGAGAAGGACCCGTTGAGATCGGTCTCCCGTGCGCCATCAGAAATGAAGCCAGGCCACCATGCGTACCGACACCTGGGAAAAGAGGTAGCTATCGCTGTGGTTGACTGTCAGTCAATGTCAGTCACCTGTCAGGATCAATTTGACCCTGGATTTGAGTTCTTGGTGTGCCTAGTCTGAAAAGCTTCCTTTTTCTCTATTTAAAGATTACAAATCCAATTATTGACTTTGAGGCCCCCACTTTTTTTTTTAACTGAAAATACATTCATTTCTCAGACAATATATCCTGATTACAGCTTCTCCTCCTTCTACTTCTTCTTTTTTGGTTTTTTTTTTGTGTTTGTTTGTACTTCTGGTTTGTTTTTTTTTGTTTTTTTAGGCAAGGTTTCTCTGTGTAGTTTTGGTACCTGTCCTGGATCTCGCTTTGTAGACCAGGCTGGCTTCGAACTCACAGAGATCCTCCTGGCTCGGCCTCCCTAGTGCTGGGATTAAAGGCGTGCGCCACTGCTGCCCGGCCTACTCCTCTTTTTAAGAGTAAAACCAAAACACGCCTAACCAGGAGTTTTTTGTGAGGGGGTTGCTGGCGAGGGGGGGGTACTAGAGTGTCACCTCCTACCCATGTTAAGTGGTTTTATGACATTAGTCTTCTGTAAAGCAAGATGAGGACAGGGCATCAGAGTTGTTGTTCTGCACCTTCCAGACTCTTCTGTGAGGTTTCAAGAGAGGAAGGAACAAAGGTCCTAAGCCTTAACCTTTGTCCTGTGCCTACTGCTTGAAGGTACTTATGGGAAAAGGCAGCTACGTGATTCCGGGTACTGAATCATATCAGCCAACATTATAAAATATGTTCTTTGGACTTCGAGAATATTGGAGAATCTTAAGGACTGGGGCAATGGCTCAGTTGGTAAGTGCTTGCAAGCACAAGGATCTGAGTTCAATACCCCAAAGTGACATTTTAAAAAAAAGCTGCACATGGTGGTCATCATTTGTAATCCCAGTGGCATGAGGTGGGGGTGGAGACAAGTGAATCCCGGAGTCCCACTGCCAGCCAGCCTTGCCTAATTGGTAGGTTCCATGCCTATGAAGAACCCGGTCTTAAAAAACAAGGTAAATGGTGCCTGAGGAATGGTAGTTGAAGCTGACCTCTGGTTTCCATACACACACACACACACACACATATACACATACACAAAACAATAATATTAATGGTAATAGCTCTAAGGGAGGGATTCCTAAAAACATTTTTCTGTACGTCTTCTGGCATCATTCAAGGACTAAATTGGCATAAAAATTTTAAAGAGAGATTGAAAGTCCATCTTGGAAGGATTTCCAAAGAAGATCAGTCTCAGTGATCTTAGTGCGGACAGCATCTTGCCTTGAAGACCATGATGCTAATGTGGTTCAGATCCTTAACAATGTCTACAAGATGCCATGTTCTCAGAGCTCACGTTGTGGTTCATGGAAAGTGATGTCACTGTGTCTGGGAGCCACACAGACAGTGGGAAACCCCTTTCCCCCAGATTTGTGAAAACTCCTATTTCCCAATGACCTGAAATTATTAAAAGTTCTCTCCCTGTCTCTGTCTCTCTCTGTCTCTCTCCCTTGCATACATAGCCTTTGACTGAGTCCAGCCTTTCTTAAGTTAGACCATTTTTCAGGCTGTTGGCTAGATACAGACACACAGTCCATATCCAATTTACAAACAGGTGGAGAGGAGTTAAACTGAGTTAGCCGGAATCCCAGAATAAGACATGGAAGAAAACTGTGGGTAGGGGTCCTAAGTGACTTACCCATTTACATTTCACAACTCATTTGCCATTTTCAGAGCCCCAGGGAATTTCCTGGGAGTCCCCTATGGATGGGATGGATAAAACGGACCATCCTCCTGAACCAGAAGTGAATGTGCAAAAAGCCGTTCTGCAGCTGAAACTGAAGATTGATGACTTTGTCCTGCACAAAATGCTGGGGAAAGGAAGCTTCGGCAAGGTATGCTCCCGGGGACTTCAGACTACAATCCCTAGTGGGTGACACTCAATTCCTAGGACCAGATGGTGTGGATGTGTGCCAAGAGGGTACCCCCAGTGTGTGGTGGGAGAATAGAGAGTGTCCAGCATTAAATGAGGAGCTGAGTGACTCAGTGGTAATAAAAGCCTTTGTTTCCTATGGATCTCTGACCCCAAAGCCATTTGCTTTAAGTCCACACATATCACATGCGATTGAGTTTTATGTCTTTTGAGCACCAAAGAATCAGGAAAGTGGCCATTTCCTGTTCACATTGGTCATTTTATTTTTTTCATTGCCTCTTCCCCATGCCTAGAGTATTGCCCAGAGAGTGACCTCAGTTAACCTCAATTACCCATCTAAAGGCCCATCTCCAAATAGGTTCATACTCTGAAGTATGAGGGCCAAGATTTCACTGTGACACGTAAGGATGGGAAGGGAGGAAGGCACAGCTCAGGCGCTAACACTGTAGTTCGAGAAAGTCTTGGAAAATGGACCTTGAGGAAAGTCCTCCTTCCCTATCCTTCTTGCCACGCACTGGGCAGAGGTAGGGGAAACAACTTGTCTCTGTCAGTCACAGAGGGCAAGTACAGAATGAGGAGAAGAAAGAGAAGAAGGAGAGAAAGGAGAGAGATGAGGAGAAGGCAGTTATCCTCAGGGCTGGGAATAGTTGGTGAAGCACTTGAGTTGCAAACTGAAGGGCCTGAGTTCAGTTCCTGGAACCCACATAAAAAAGTCACATTTGTTGGCATGTACTTGTCATCCAAGCACTGGAAACAAACAGACCAGAAGGTCCCTTGGGCTCGCTGGCTAGCCGGCCTAGCCAATTTAGTCTGTCCCAAGGAAATGAGAGACCCTGTCTCAAAAAACAAAAAGAGACGGACGCTCCTCAGGAACAGCATGTGAGGCTGGCCTCTAGACTCCACAGACATGCTCCACAGCACACACAAACACTCGTACACTTAAAGAAATTTCAACCGTCAGTGACAACAGAAAATTTCCAAGTTAATGATTGTAAAGGGGAAACGTTACAGAATACAGGCTTTTGGGTATCTTAGGCATTGCAGACATGTAATTTATTACTAGGGTTCCTAACTGTTTTTAAAGTGTTAGATGGAACTCTTAGGAAATTTTTAACCAAGGGCCACTATGCCACGACTGTGGGAATCCAAAGCCAGCTTACAGTAAGCACCTGCTGCTCAGACTTCGGCAGCAACGTCTACCCAGTTTATTTAACAACAAACAAGTTCAAGTGCACCTGAGCCTCCACCATGGCTGAGTAATACTGTGTTCCAGTATGTTTGCATTTGAACACTAATGCATTTTCTTTTCATAAAACCTCCTCTGCCCTGCAAACGCTAGCTGAGATCCATGAATCCTTTTCCGTTCCTCAATAATACGAACCACAGCAGTTCATTCAGTGTTAATTTGAGTGCAACAGGCAATTTTACAGCCAGTCTTTATTATAATTTAGCAACAATTAATGTGCAATTATAACCTGATACAAAAACATTGAAAGGACGTTATGTAGATGGCAATTGCCTTCTTGGCTCTTACTTTATGGCTAGTTTTAGGATGCTTTACTAAAAGAAACAATTACCAACAGAGTACTTTTGTTAATGGAATGTTTATCTTTCTTTGTTCCCATGTGGATTTCTACATTTGAACAAAGTTAATAAGCTAAACATACATGGCTTGGCAAGTATCCCTGAGGACATCCGGGGCTCTAGGTACCTTCTTACTCTGTGCAGAATGTATGGTGCCATTTTGCACTGAGATGCTGGGCCCTGCACACTGAGAAGGCAGAAACTCAGCTGATCCATTTCTCTTTCTCAGAGTACTAAGAGTTCTCAAGAACTTACATTTCATCATTCTTTTGGCTGCCTGTGGAAAACATGGCTTCTAACCAAAATGGTAGTCTGCTATTGTTTTCAATCTGCTTTTAAGTCAATGCTAACAAATTACATATTTTCTGGAGATATGAACACTATTTATGAGTCTGAGTTCTCATCCAAGCTGCAAGCACTCTACCAAGTCAGCTATCAGAGGCAACTGTGTATCTCTTCTAAAACAAACAAACAAACAAACAAACAAAGACATCCTCCCAAGGTTTCATGTGATGCAGGCTGATCTCAAACTCACTGTACAGCAAGATGACCATGAACTCCTGATCTTTCTGCTTCCACCTCTCTAATGCTGAGATTACAATATTGCAGGCCATGCCTGAATTATGCAGTGCTGAGTATTGAACTCAGGGCTTCCTGCAAGCTAAGCAATCATGTTACCAACTGATCTACATTCCCAGCACTGCATGAATAGATCATTTTAACCCTAGACCCTCGCATTTTCGGTTTGGTACCATTGATTTTGACATTTCCTGAAAGTCAATAAAAGAAACAAATGTTACGAGTTTATGTAACTCTGGGGGGTTTGGAAACGGCTCAGTCCTTAAGAATACGTGTTGCTCTGGGCTGGCTGGCGGAGGTAGCCCACGCCTTTAATCCCAGCACTCGGGAGACAGAGCCAGGCAGATCTCTGTGAGTTCCAGGCCAGGTTGGTCTACAGAGCAAGATCCAGGACAGGCACCAAAACTATACAGAGAAACCCTGTCTCAAAAAACAAACAAGAAAGGAAGGAAGGAAGGAAGGAAGGAAGGAAGGAAGGAAGGAAGGAAGGAAGGAAGGAAGGAAGGAAGGAGGGAGGGAGGGAGAGAGAGAGAGAGAGAGAGAGAGAAAGAAAGAAAGAAAGAAAGAAAGAAAGAAAGAAAGAAAGAAAGAAAGAAAGAAAGAAAGAAAGAAAGAGGAAAAGAAAAAAGAATACGTGTTGCTCTTACAAAGGACTGGAGTTCAGTTCTTAGCACCTACATCTGGCAGCACACTGCTGCCTGTAACTCCAGCCCCAGAGTATCTAACACCCTCTTCTGGTCTCCTTGGGAACTTGCAACACATGGCCCATACTCACAGACACCACACGTTAGCATAAATAAAAAGTAACATATACATTTTAAAATAATAAAGCAGCTCTTATAACTCTCATTTAGAAAGCACTTTACTTCGTCATGTCTCATTTGGTGGTCACCATAATCCTGTAAATCAGTGAATAAGTAAGCCCCCACCCAACCCCCCTGCCACAAACACACCTTTTAAACCTCCAGAACCTGAAGCCCAGGGAGGTAAATGGCTTTGCTCACATGCCCATAACTATATAAATACCAAGTCCTCCCAACTGCCAAGAATCCTCTCCTGCCTCCTTCACAAGTCTATAGTGGTTTCAGTTATCCATTACACCATCTGGTGTCAACGTATGAGACAGGAAGTCAAATGGGAAAGTAAACTTGGGGTTAGATCGTCCCCTGAGTAATTCCATGAATTTGAGCAAGTTGTACTTGGAACTCAGGGATATTGTTCTTATCTTTATCATAATCATTAATACCTCTCCTGCAGTGTTCAGAACTGCAAATTGTTCTGAGTTCTGTCATGTAGCCCAGGATAGTCTCAAACTCACCATGTAGCCAAAGATGACCCCTAACTTCTGATTTCTCCTCCCTTCTTTCACCTCCCAAATGCTAAGATTAAAGGCAAGCCCACCATATTGGGTCTATGAAGTGCTAAGGCTCAAACCCAGGGCTTCATGCATGCTAGGCAAGCACTCTATCTCCTGAGCTACACCCCAGCCCCAAGATTTTCATGCATGAAGAATAACCTTCCCAGATGAGCCGTGGTGGCACACACCTTTAATCCCAGCACTTGGGAGGCAGAAGCAGGTGGATGTCTGAGTTCAAGGCCAGGCTGATTTACAGAGCTAGTTCCAGGACAGTCAAGGCCACACAAAGAAACCCTGTCTTGAAAAAACAAACAAACAAAAAAGAATAATCTTCCAAATGCATAAAATCTGAAAGTCTTAGTGACAAACTAGAGACGCTATCCAGGACAGAAGCCCAAGGCGTTTCTTCTCTCACCCAGCGTAGATCTCTCCTAATCCTGCTTTTGCCTCTTCTTTAGTGTGTAGAACTCCATATTCTAAAACAAAGTGCTGTCATGCTTCCTTCTAGGTGTTTCTAGCAGAGTTCAAGAGAACCAATCAATTTTTCGCAATAAAAGCCTTAAAGAAGGATGTGGTGTTGATGGATGATGATGTTGAGTGTACCATGGTGGAGAAGAGAGTTCTGTCCTTGGCTTGGGAGCATCCGTTTCTAACACACATGTTCTGCACCTTCCAGACCAAGGTATGCTTTCGTTACATTCTAGGGAACCTAATTGGGTTCCTTTTCTCTGGCAGTTAAAGAATTAAAAGACATAGAAAGTCCGGAGCTCCACAGGTAGCAGCAGAGAAAGCAGGTAGAATCAGCAGGCAGAAGGCCTTTGCTGGGGCCAAGAAAACACAGGCATGCAGCAGACACACAGAGAAAGACCCTTTGCAAAGCAGAGAGGGGACTGGGAAGCCAACAAATCCAGACTCTTCTTTGGGCCCGGAGCTTTTTAAGTTTCCCAAGGATTTTCCTCCCCTGATTTAGGGTTAGTCAGTTTGTTGTATAAAAACTGTGGTGTAAACATGTCCGGATCCCTTGAACTGTTGAGTCTGTCCATCAGCAGGGGGTCCTGCAAACAGGAGAAAAAGTCCACAAGACCTTTGTTTTAAGGTTCCAGGCTTTTGTCTCAGGTCAGGAAGTTGAGGAAGAGGCCAGCCATCTTGGAAGTACCACCTTCAGTACCTAGCCATGACTCCTCTCCCTGCCTACCAGGGAGTCTGTGTGACTCCCCTAGCCCCTCACTTTCTGCTCAGATGCACTTTCTCTCCCTTTGGTTTATCCCAAGTGCTGCCCCTCTGGTGGCCCACATTCGGAGAAGTGGGATATTGTCTCCACAGTTTTCTTACCTCTCAGTCTGCCCTGCATAAGCCCATCTCAAAAAGTTTCACCTCTTCTAAGCACATGGAAGCATGAGTTAGAATTGTAAATGTTGTGTGTTGGGAGAGACACTTGCTTCCAGGTCTGTTTGCATGCACATCATTTCTTTTGATTTAATTTGGTATAAGAACCAGGCTCCTACATAGTGGCCCACTCTACTGTACATGTAGAGGCAGAAAAAAAGGGGAAAACAGAAAAAAAAAGTATGATCTCTATTACCATCCCTTTAAAGGCCATCAGAAAAGGTGAGTGTTAGTATGAGGTTCATGGGTAAGAGAGGTGAAATAAGATGTTCATATGTCGTGATGGACACTGAACACTGCCCCCTCCCTCATGCTGATTTTCTCAGAAGTTACCCCATTCCGGAGGAACTCTGCCCGTCACCTTTTCTCTTATGAACAAAAACTCAATTATTTTTTCTGACTCCTACCATTGTAGAGAATATGGAAGACTCTCAAAGATTTATAATCCTACCCCTAGATAGATTCAGCATTAATACTCTGAAGTCTATCCCTCTAAATAGACTTTCCCTCACCCCCATGAGTTCCTTCAAATAAGTAACAATTCACTGTAACTACCTACCAATTTATAACATCCATTTTTTAACATTTTGTTGTATTCATTTCCTCAAATATGTAAATATTCCTCCATATGTCCAGATTAAATCAAAGGCTTACTGAGCATATCCTCTGTCCGGAGCACTGTGGAGCCTACTGATAGATATATAATACAGTTCCTGACCCAGAACATTTCATACTTTATAGGACAATACCGATACTGTTACTAAGGAAATTGGGCCTTCCTTTTGGATTCATAGTACCATTAATAAAGGAATTTGAAAAGGACTCAGAAAGCAGTACAAGGACCAGTTTAATAGTCTTGGGGGGGGGGGGAAACAACATGGCAGGCAAGCTGTAAATTTTAGCAGTTGCCTATAGGAAGGAGATGGAGAAGAAGCAAGGAAGTCACGTGGGAATAAGATAAGTTTATTCTAGAACCAAATCTGAGTGACCCTGGCCGAGGAAACAAAGAGCCAGGTTGATGTCCCCAACAAAAAGCAAATTTTTGATGCTTATAGCGGCAGGACAAAGAAAGTCATAAATCAAGACATTTTTAAAGATACATTGATGGAAACCGCAGAGAGGTGGTTACAGCAGAATGAGGTGTGGACTCTCTCCTGTAGGCCTCAAATGCTATCAGACAGCATTCTCTGCCCTGCGGTGGTGGAGAACACAGTTTTGTGAAGTTAATACATTTGCAAAGGCTTCTATCTGCCTGTCTAGATGTTAGGTGTGATACAGAGGTGGGTAAGCAATGGCTTTAGGGGATAAAGACAGCCCCAAAGACATTTTAATTAGGCTATCAGTTCAGCAACATACCAAACTCTCCATAGTCACTGATGTTTTTGTTGTTGTTTGTTTATTAGTAATTCAGCTATGATGGTCAGCAGCAGATGCATGGCAGGAAGGGAATCAGGCTTCAGGACCTGAGTGAGAAATGCCCAGGGAAAGCGTTAGGCCAATCTGAAAGAATAGCAGAAGGAAGGAGAAGGAAAATAATGCTTTTCTGAATTAAGACTAAGGAAAGGGAGCAGGCTCAGCAGGAACACAGGTCAGAAGTCCTGCAGGCTGCTGAAGAGGAAGATGAAAAGGAGATAATTAACCCTCCCCACTCCTCAGACTTCTGGGATGGTGGGGCTATGGCTACTAGCCAGGTGATTGACAACAGACCCAGCCAGATTAGCTCTCAAAAAGAAAACAACATTACGTGATGTTTTGGGTAATCCAGGAGGTCAGATCTCCACCCAGGGCCAGAGGTAGGGCCTAGATTCTATTCCTTTGATCAGGAAGAAACAGCTTCCCCTTAGCAACCCCTCACAAAACCTGCATGCCTCCACTCACTTGCTAGCACTACCAGGAAGACAGGAGGTGGGGTCCAAAGTCAGTCATGGGAGGGGGGGGGTCTGGCCTCAGTGTCTCAAAGCCTGATAATGCCAACCTTGCTAGCCGACAACAGCTCTAAGCTTGTAAATCCATTCAGAATACAGATCTGACGTGACAGATCAGGAAGACACTAGATATTAGAATTTGAAACTCAGAAAGGACAGGAAGTTGGGCCTGGCAGGTACAGGGGTGTGGAAAGTTTGGGGGACAATAACAAGGCTCTAATGTAGGGGTTCCCAACCTTCCTAATGTTGTGACTTTTTAATACAGTTCCTCATGTTGTGCTGACCCCTGGTCATAAAATTAATCGTTGTTACTTCATAACTGTAATTTTGGTACCTTTGTGAAACAATGTAAATATCTGATATGCAGGATATCTAATATGCAACCCCTATGAAAGGGCCGTTTGATCCCCCCAACAGGGACCGAACTTCTGGTCTAAGAGAAAGTAAGTTTGTCTGATGCAGCAAAAAGGAGGGTGAGATTCCTGATAATGAATGTTAGAAAGTTTCTACTAGAGTCTTCCTGTTTGTCGGGGTGATGTAGGTATGTTCCCTGAAATCCCAGCGACAGACTCTGTCCCTCTCTGCCAGGGTGAACCCCAGACTGTGGCTCCCCTGGGGGTGCTGTCCTCGCACTTTTCCTCTTGTATTTTTCCTGAAAAGTTGTGTGTGTGTGTGTGTGTGTGTGTGTGTGTGATATGCACATGTGTGTGGCTTATGCACAGATATGTGTATGTGTGTGCAGGTGCACATGCTCATATGTACATGTGGAGGCCAGGGGAGGCTGTTTAGTGTTCTGTTCTTTCGTTCTCTGCCCTTTTTCCTTAGAGCAGGGTCTCTCACTGAACCTGGCACTAGGCTGTTAGCCAGCAAGCTCCAGGAACCCTCCAGTCTCTGCCCACCACCACCCCTCTAGCACTGGCCTGGCTTTTTACAGAGGTGCTGGGGATTTGAACTCAGGTCCTCACACTTGTGCAACAAACCTTCTTATCCACTGAACTGTTTCCTCAGCCCCTTGATTTTACTTCTGTCTCCAAGAATGTATTTGTAGGAAATGAATGAAATAAAAATTGAAGCCTCCCGTTTTGAAAGGATGACGGTATACAAACTTTGAGTAATTTGCTTCACACACTTACCTGTAGCAAACTGCTAAGTACTCTCCAGACAGCCTTCTAGGGATGCTTGAGCCTTCCAGATTAATTTAGCACCTTTTACTGCACTATATCATATGTATCAAGTACCGAATGGGGATGCATATATATTTCCATGTGTGACCGTTTGCCTGTTTCACAAGGACACCACTCAGAATCTCACTTTGTCTATCAGAGCCACGAGACAATACTTTTCAGATTCCATGCAGTTTTGATACTTTAACAAGACCAGAGAAAAGTGAAGTCACCAGCATTGCCCTTGCCACAGGGAAAACAAAAAAGGATGGAGGAAAAGGTGGCCAAGAATTTGCACATCAAATGTAAATGTGGCTGGTTCACTTGGACTTTAAGGACTTGAGTCCACTTAGAAAAAGATAAAAGAAAAGAAGAAAAGCTGTCCTAACACTGGATGTCTCAGAACCCTGAGCTTTTGAGATGTCCTGATTTATTATTCAGATCTTGCCCTGTCAAAGGGACTGACTAAGTGCCCGTGTGAAGGAGAAGCAACAGAACGGTGTCACCCTTTGGGAGCATGGCGGGAAGGGCCTATCCTCAGACCCAGGCCTCAGCCTTACACCTGCAGGACTCATCTCCTGACCCATCTCCCCAGCCCAGGGTCCTTGGATTTAACATACCATTAATGCAGGCATGGTAGTACACCCCTGTAATCTCAGCACTCGGGAGGCTGAAGCAGGAGGACCACCAAGTTTAAAGCCAACCTGGACTATAGCATGAGTTCAAGATCAGCCTGGGCAACTTTGTGAGACCTTGTCACAGCGTAAAAAGTAAGAGAAGGGCCACCTGACAGTGTGGCTTGGTGGTAGAGGTTGCCAGGTTCCTGGGAAATAGCCCAGAATCAAGTATGGAAAGAAAACCCATAATTCATTGCATTTCCCATCATGTCCAATCATGGGCAAGCATATATCCTGACATACGTATTTCCTGCCTACATACCTCCCACTCTTATGAGATTAAGCACATCAGTGCAGATGGGTCAAACAAACTTGTTTAATGGAGTGAAAACATGTAACTTGTTATTTCTCATAAACAGTATCCTCCAGCATTTCAGGAACTATAAACAGTACCCTTTAGTATTTTAGGAACTATCTGTCCTTGGGCAAGAGGCTTGCAGATCAGAGGCATTTTTGTTTCATGGATCTCTAAGACATAGTTATTAAAACCTAAGAAATGACTTTGGCTCTCACACCACCTCCAAAGAGGGCTCCTTTTGAACATCAGAGCCGTTGACAGGTGCTGAGGTTGTTCAGCTGTTATTTATCAGGCACATGTGGATCAGATCATTAAAGATTTTTAATGTCAGGCTAGGGAGATGGCTCAGTACATTACACGCTTACCACATAAGCGTGTAAAAAGTCAGGTGCAGAATGTGTGCTTATCATCTCAGCACTGGGGAGGTGGAAACCCGGAGGTCCCTGGGGCATCCTGGCCAGCCAACATTGCCAAATAAAGTTAAAGACCAGTGAGAGCTGTCTCAAAAGAACAAGAAGGGCAGTGTCCTGAGGAGCCACACCCAAGGTTGACCTCTGACCTCCACACCTACGCACCGGCACTTGCTCTGTCTCTGTCTGTCTCTGTCTCTCTCTCCCATGTGTGCGCGCACACACACACTTTTATGAGTGTTTAGGTGGGTAAAAATATGGTAAGAAAAAAAGGGAGGCTTCTGGGAAAAGGACAAGAGCTGTGGGCTTGGATTATGAAGTTTAGCCTCAGCTCTGACGTTCTCTCGCCTCTGCGCAGGATAAAAAGGAAACATCAGTGTGCGGAGGGGCGGCAGGGTAGGAACAGGTACCCTACAGGAAAGCTGAGGCCAGGGAGGCGCAAAGCGTTCCGTTGAATCCAAACCTGAACCTGGAGGAAGCCCAAAAGAATCTTCCAGATTAATCAAGATGACTTTATACTCCCTTCAATCTCTGACATTGGCCATTGGCCCCGCAGTACAATAGTGTGATAGATAAAGAACAGCTTTTATATTATCTGATTTACTTTTTATTTACATTTCTGTATTGTTTCTTCATATTTGTATTTTCTGTGCCTCATACGGAAGTCCACAAGGCTTAAAATTGCACAATACCTTCTCAGTATGCTCCTTAATGTGTGCAAACCTGTGTGACGCTGGATTTTAATCATGTGTGGAGCTGGGTGGGTTAATGTAAAATCACTTGCCCGGCACACACAAGGCTCTGGTTCCGTCTACAGCAGAAAGGGGAAATAAAAAGAAGGACAGGAAGGAAGACTAGAAGGAGGAAGGGGTGGAGAAAAAGAGAAAGGAAGACAGAGGGGAGGGATGGAAAGGAAGGAAAGGAAGAGGAAGGAAGTGAGGAGACGCAATATCTACTTTTCTTTATTAATTTTTACAATGTATAAGATGGTGCCTAGAGAGACGGCTCAGCGGCTAAGAGCACTGGATGCTCTTCCAGAGAGGTCTGGGGTTCGATTCCCAGCAACCACATGAGACTCACAACCACCCGCAACTCCAGTTCCAGGGGATCCATCCCCCTCCTGTGGCCTCTGCTGATAACAGCACACACAGTACACAGACATGCATGCAGGCAAAACACCAATACACATACAATTTATTTTTTATAAATTAATCTTTAAAAAAAGATGAGAAAATATATAAGAAAAACCATCTACAAGAAAAATTGCCATGAATCTTTCAGCTGAATTCACTCACAAATGAATTAAGAATAATTGGAAAATGTTACACAGAAAACTTTGAAACCCACAAGTGAATTAAAAACAACTGGAATAAATTAAATATGAACTTTGAGACTCCGTCTCACAAATTTCCTTCAAAAGTCCCTGTTATATTAAATCACAGATGCTTCTCGGGAACCACTATTTGTGAGTTCTGTGTTTTTCCTCAAAAAAAGCAAAACTCAGCACTGTCTGGGACTAAACTACAAAGCTCTGCCTATTTTTGCCTTTTTTTTTCTTTAATTAGTAAGAAAGGGGGGAAAAGATCTACCTAGTTTGGAAGAATAATATTCTGCTTCCTTGATTTTCATTTTTAAATTGAAGTCTTGTTTAAATTTTATTTCACTTTCTTTACTGGGGGCACATTCATGCCAGAATGAGCATGTGAAGGTCAGAGGTCAACTTTCAGAGTCAGTTCTTGCCTTTCCCTTGTTGAGGTAGGGTCTCTCCTTCATGTCTGTCATTGGCACACTCCTGTGACCTCCCAGGAATTCTCCTGTCTCACCAGGAGCACGGCGATTTCAGGCCACTGCATCTGGCTTTTTTTCTGTGAGTTCTGGACTTTCACCCAGTTCTAAGGCTTATGCATGGAATGCTTTCCCTGCTGAGCTACTCCCTCCCCCCCCCCACCCAAGTTCCTTGAGTTTAACATGATTAATGTGGGCATGACACTATGCCCCTTTAAATCTCAGCACTCAGGAAGCTGAAGCAGGAGGATCACCAAGTTCAAAGCCAATCTGGTTTAGAGAATGAATTCAAGGCCAGCCTGTGCAAGTTTGTGAGACCCTGTTTCAAAATAAAAACAAGAAAAGGGCTGACAGTATGGCTTAGTGGTAGAGTGACTGCCTGGCATAGATGAGGCCCAAGGTTCCATACCGAGTGCCACAGATAATAATGGTAGCAACAATGAGCTAGACAATCCAAGTTTCCCTGTTCCATCTCCCATAAAACCATTTCAAACAGGTTGATGTAGCTCCAAAACTAGTTTGAAAAGATGCACCTAATACAATGAGGTCTTTGTTTGCTTTGATTTTTTTTAATTATTTTTCATTAGACATTAAAGTGAATTATGATCTGCCTTCATTTGAGTCTCCTATAAACTAAGGGAACATTAGTTAGTGAAAGGCCCATCAATATTCAAATCTGCAATTGTAGTTTAAGAAGCATTAACAGGGCTGGCGAGATGGCTCTGTGGTTAGGAGCACTGGCTGCTTTTCCAGTAGACACAGGTTCAAATCCCAGCACCTACATGGAAGCTGTTTGTAACTCCAGTTCCAATTGGTCTGATGCCCTCTTCTGGCCCCCCAGAGGCACTGCACTCATGTGGTGCACATAGTTGCAGGCAACTAATCCACACACATTTTAAAAAAGAAGGGTTAACAACCACAGACCTCAAAGAGGCTTTTTATCCTATAAGCACAGCTCTGGGTCCTTCCTAGGGGTGCATTTGAATGACAGCCACTATGAGTGTTAGAGGTCTCCATGAAGACATGTCATCCCCACTATCACATGATGAATGCTGGTGTTCAAAACTATGCACTCACTTCTGGTCTGAGCTACTTCAACACTGTCGGCATAATTCCTTTGACATTTCTTTTTCATAAGAAATAATAAGAGTAAAATGAAAAGAAGCTTGCTTTTTGATTTCTATTTTGGACACACAGAGTTGTGCTTCCAGTTGCAGCTTCAAGGCAGGAGACACCATCTTTTGAAAAGGATTCTGGCATGGCTTGGTAACCTTGCTTTTCCTCCTTGCCTCCAAATGCACAAGGCTGAAAAAGAGAACATTGTAGACATGTTTGAATCTTTTGTGAGGAAAAAGATCACTATTGGAAGTAAGAGGAAAAGCTTTTTTTTTTTCCAAAACATGTCATCCTGGTGTGTATATGATTTAAAGCAAACTCAAACCTCGTGGGGTGTTAAATCTCTAGTTACTTAAGCTTCTTCATCTGAAGCTGTGGAGAACGCTTTGATATAGACACCCTCTGGTTGAGATGGGAGCCATAGCGATGATCAGTTTTAGTGCAAAGAAAAGAATAATAAAAGATCATATATAAACTATATCCTGGAAGAGACTTGTCCTGCACTGGGTAAGAATGGATGTTGGTCATTGCCTGGTTGAGCCTGACCAATGAACCTCTTTTCCCTAAGTGCTAGGGTAGATTATTTCAGAAATAGTGACTCACTTGGATGTTCAACAGCCCCCAACCACCCCCGTGCCCAATGTCACGAAACTGTGATTCAGAAGGTGGATTCGTGGTCGAATTTATCAAATGTGGTAGCTTTAAAGTTAATTTATGGTAAACTATGCTTGGAAAGTTTGCTTAAAGTGTTTTGTCCAGTGTCACAGAGGATAATGGGGGAAATTAATGAACAGATGTGCAGAAATTCTTTAGCATGTGAAAAAACAAAAACCAGTGCACTAGAAATGCCATAAGCTTCCTGAACATTCTAAACCCGCAGGTATTTTCTCATCTTCATGTAACTGTCTTATTTCTTCAGAGCTCAGTGCATACAACAATAATAAAAATGAATATGCCTGTTCTACAGGCCAGGCCAGGTCTAAGAATTCTCTGTGGATTATTTCTTTGTTATTTATATAGTTTGGTTTGATTTGGTTTTGTTTTTTAGATAGGGTCCTAGTAGCCCAGGCTCTGTCTCAATCTTGATCTTGGTATTGGCCTAGGAACCTCTGGTCCTTCTGCCTCCACCTTGCCAGCTCTTAGATTCCCATGCCTGGTTTATATGATGCTGGGGTGGAATCCAGGACTTTGTGCATACTGTGCAAGCATTCTACCAACTGAACCACATCCAAGCCTGTTTCATTTAGGGTTCGATGGGTATAGTAGCTTTCCTGTTTTCTGAGTGGAATTCCCAACTCAGTCCACTGACTGTCGCAGGCTATATACCAATGAATACATGTCTTCTGTTCTCCAGTGTCCATCTTTGTCTTACATAATCTTGAAATTAGAACATTATCAAACATGTTTAACTTATGATACTCTGAAAAGAATAAGATCTACTTATATCTTATTTTAGTAGGTACTCTGGTCCTGATTTCTTTCCTTCTTCAGATACTGAAAAACTTATACATAAATTTTGTTCTATGATTCTTCGAAAATTTCATGCATCTCAATTGCATTCACCTCTCACTCCCACCTCCAGCTCTCCTCAGGACTCCCCATCACCTCTCCCCCCCAATTTCATGTCCTCCTTCTATAGCTTTCAATTATCAAAGAGTAAATAAAAATTTATAAAAAGACAAAAACCAAAAAAAAAAATACTAGGTGAGCTTCCTAGCCTTTGAAGAAAAATGATTCCTGGGAAAAAATAACTATAGTTATTCTTTGCTTTTTGTTCCCACCTTGCTTCTCTGGTGAAAGGGTTGGTGTTCTCGATGTCGTTTATGTGACATTTGTCAAGTTCCTGTGCATTTTCAAAGTCAATTGTTCCTGCTGTGATAAAACCTCTAGCTCATTCCTTTGATGCTGTGAAATTCTCATTTATCCCCAACATTTGACACTGTTCCTCTGGCTGCATTTTCCCTCCTCTGTTTCCTTGGAAAATGTGAACATTGCAGGGAGAGCATGCTCTCTCTCCAAGCCAGAGCGCATCAAACGGCTTCTGAGTCTGCTTCTGCAGTCTCCCTTTGGCTAATGCTAGAAAGTTCCCAGAGTGCCCTCTGCCTCCTCTAAGAATGAGTCTATATTTTAAATACTGACATTTTCTCACAGTTCCAGGCCCTGTACCTTCTCTAAATACTGCCTATCAAAACAAATGGTCCTATGATATTTATGCAATTGATTTTGTTAGATTAATTGCTTCGATTGCTCTTTAATTGTCTCTCCTTTGTACTGTAAATAGATTTGCATTTTAATGATGTTTATCCTTTGAGAACTTTTAGGTTCTTTTCTTTTTTAGAAGAACTGTTATGTTTGTCTTACTTTAATTTAAAACAATTTTTAAGCATTTTTAAACCCAGAATTTTATGTTTGTGACAGTATCCTGTAGCCCAGGCTGGTCTTAAACAGTCTGTGTAACTTAGCCTGACTTTGATCTTCTGGTTCTCCTGCCTTCATCTCAAAGTGCTGCGATTTTAAGTGTCTGTCAGCACACATCTGGGTTATTCCTTACTTGTCTTGAGCCCAGGGCTTTATGCACAAGAGGCAAACACTCCACCTCATTCCCCAGCCCTATTTTACAAATATGATTTTGTTACATCCAATAGAGCACTCTACTATTCCGTCTGGCCATAATTTCTTTTGAACATCATCAATGTAATAAGATCATTGACTTAGATGAGTTTCAGGGATAGGATCTTACTGTTTCCCTGTCAGCTCTAGAAATGGCAATAGTTACACGAATTTATCAATGAATCACTGTCAGGCTAAACCTTCTTCATTGGCATTGACACTGATTGGTGTGTAAGGCCTTGAAGTCACGGCAGCCCTCTTTCCTTAGCCTACTGAGTGCTGAGATTAAGGTGTGTGCCACACCCGGTATTTTTGTAATTTCGTATCAGTGATAATTTAATAACTATAAATAGTCAACAAAAAGGGACATTTTCACATCAAACCCCTGTCTCAAACAACTCACCTTTTGTATTAAAATCCAACCTGCTTCTGGGACATTTGTTCTTAATGTGTGAGGATTATCGTTAGTAACTATAGTTATAAATGTGAAAACATCTGACATTTATAGAGCGCTTACTATGTATCACTCCGTGTTCTGGGCACATTATGTGTTTGAGCTCATCTACTCTTCATGGTAGTCTAGAAAGCAGACATTATTAACATCCATGTTTTATAGACAAAGGAATGGAGGCCCCAGAGGAATAAGGCCCCACTGAAGGTCAGCTCACTGTGAAGCAAGGGAGCCAGGATGTTGATGTACTGCCTCTCCTCAGAGACTAAACACACCAAGGAAACCACTTTAAATTCATGAAACAGAGTTTTAGTTGCACTTTGATTGCAAAGGAAAATAATTGGTTAGTTAATGCAAGAAGACCCCACGGAACAATTAAGCCAGTAAATACAACTGAGCCCAAGTCCCTGTTGCAAGGTACCGACATCTTGAAATTCAGGCTAGTTATTCCTGACTCACACTAATGAATCTACAAAGATAGTGAATTTTACTAATTAAAGTTTACAGTAGAAATATAAACAGGCCAGAATAAATGAGCTTGCTAGTTTGTAGAGAGTCATTAATCTCTTTTCCATCTCTGCCTCCCTTGAATATACACATTCATGCATGCACACACACACACACACACACACACACACACACTGTACCTTTATATATCAAATTGTACAAAGGGTTTTCTATTAGGCCTTTTATGGTGTGTATTTATGAAAAGGAAATAAACCTTGTTTCCTAGGACATCTCAATTTGTAGTTGGAAAAATTAAAACTGAAGGAAAGAGCCTGGTGAGGTGACACAGCCCTGTAATTCGCACACTCGAGAAGCCGTGGCAAGAAGAGAGTGAATAGGGAGCCAGCCTGGACCACATAGCAAGACCTGTTTCAAAGAGAGGATGGATGAGTTCAGAATTGCTCCACTTTCCTACAACACCTAAATGTTGATTTATCAATCCCAATACAGGCTTTAGAACACAGCAGAAGTTTTGGAGTGACCTCCGAAGACAGCATGGAGTGTGTTAAAGTGGGATCAAAGCCCCACCCTGCCACCTCATCCCACTAAACATCAGGTCCCCCTCCAGTGTGTGTTTGAGCAGCCCGTGATCTATAGTGAAACACACGAAGCTCCTCTCTTTTCCCACCGCAGAGGTGCAAGTGTGGAAAAGGCAGTTCTCCCTTGTGATTCTCACCTTAAACCTTTCTCTGCAAGATGACCTGAGTCCCCTTAGTGAGCAGACCTAGCTAAGCCTTGACTGTGGTGGCCCACAGCTGAGGGGGATCTCCAGCTCTTCTAACGCCAATGGGGCCTCACTGTACTGACAATGTAATTTTAAAAAAGGATAAAACAGAGTAACGACAGAGAGTGGAAGTCACAAAAGAGGATACTAAGGACGTGAGTTAAAATTAGTCCAGAAGAAAGGTTTGCCTTGCATGAGAACCTGAGTTCAATCTCGAGAACCCGCTTTTTAAAAAAGCCAGTGCGGTAGCACATATGGAAAGCTACTGAAATTATTAAAACTTTTTATATAAAAATTACTTTTTCAGTTCTTTAAAAATCTATATTCTCATATAGATTTTTAGCCCCTTTTCTTCATCATTACCTAAAAAAATCATTTTCACGGTTAAATTTTATATGGATATAACAAAGAAAATGAACACAAAGAAATTTAGATGTTAGAGCCGCCCCCGCAAGTGATAGCATATGTTTCCTCCAGCTAAGGGATGAAAACTATTTGTAGAAGCTGTGGGTAATATGATCCTTTGCACAAAGACACATATAATTCTTGGCAAAGCTACCAGACTATTTTTAATTTTTAAGAGTACTCAAAGTGTGTACTTAAATAATTTTGTAAGAATATAATAAATATATGTGTTGGCATGTGTGTAGAATGGAGGCCAAAAGACAAGAGTGCTGGCCCCCATTGTCATGGCTGCATATTCCAGGCTAGCTGGCCTGTGAGCGTCTAGGAATTCTCCGAGAAGATCACATAGGTGATCTCCTCAGAGATCACATAGATGCCACATCTGATTTTATCTGCATTCTGGGGATCCAAACTCAGGTCCTCATGCTTCTGCATCCATCTCCCCAGCCCATAGACACTCTTTTTTTCTTTTAGGGAAAAGAACATTTTTATTAACCCAGCAAATATTTATAATATTATCTTTTTTAATGAATTTATTTATTTATTTATTTATTTATTTATTTATTTATTTATTTTACATCCCGGCTGCAGTTTCCCTTCCCAGCCCCTCCCTGTCAGCCCACCCTATCCACTCCCCTTCCGTTTCTGTTTAGGAAAGGGCAGGTCTCCCATGAGTATTAGTAAAACATGGCATATCAAGTTGCAGTAAGACTAAGCACCTCCCCATGTATTAAGGCTGAACAAGGTGACCCAGTATGAGGAGCAGGGTCCCAAAAGCCAGTTAAAAGAGTTGGGGACAGCCCCTGTTCCCACTTTTAGGAGTCCCACAAGAGGACCAAGCTTTACAACTATAACATACATGCCAAGTGCCTAGGTCAGTCCCATGCAGGCTCCCTGGTTGTCAGTTCAGTCTCTGTGAGCCCCTTTGAGCCCAGGTTAGTTGATTCTGTGGGTTTTCTTGTGGTGTCCTTGACCCCTCTGGCTCCTACAATCCTTCCTCCCCCTCGTCTGTAGTTCCCTGAACTTTGCCCAATGTTTGGCTGTGGGTCTGCATCTGTTTCCATCAGTTGCTGGATGATGCCTCTCTGAGGACAGTCAGGCTAAGCACCAGTCTGGTCACAGGAGATGGCCAGTTCAGGCCACATATCCGATATTGCTAGGAGTCTTAGCTGGGGTCATCCTTGTAGATTCCTGGGAGATTCCCTTGCGCCAAGTTTTTACCTGCCTGGGAAATGCCCCCTTTCCCAATAGTCTCTTTCAGTACTCTCTCCCTCTGCCTCACCTCCAACCTGATTGCTCACGTGCTCATCCCCACCTTCCCTCAGTCCCTCACAAAATCTCTTCTGTTTCCCCTTCCAAAGGAGATCCGGGCATCCCCCTATGAACCGTCCTTGTTACCTAGTCTCTCTCAATATGTGGATTATAGCATAGTTACCTTTTATTTTACAGCTAATATCCACTTAGGAGTGAGTACATACCATGTTTGTCTTTCTTGGTCTGAGTTACCTCACTCAAAATGATTTTTCTAGTTCAATCTATCTGTCTTCAAATTTCCTGGTGTTCTTATTTTTAACAGCTGAGTAATACTCCATTGTGTAAACATACAACATGTTCTTTATTCATTCCTCTGTTAAGGGACATTTAGATTGTTTCCAGGTTCTGGCTATTACAAATAATGCTGCTATGAACATAGTTGAACAAGTGTTCTACTGGTATGATTGAGCATCCTTTGGGTATATGCCCAAGAGTGGTATGGCTGGGTCTTTTGGTAGATTGATTCCCAATTTTCTGGGAAACCACCATACTGACATCCAAAGTGGCTGTAAGTTTGCACTCCCACCAGCAATGGAGGGATGTTCCCCTTGCTCCACATCCTCTCCAACATAAGCTGTCACTTGTGTTTTTTTATCTAAGCCATTCTGACAGGTGTAAGATGGTATCTCAGTTGTTTTCATTTGCATTTCCCCTATGGCTAAGGATGTTGAACATCTCTTTAAGTGTTTCTCAGCCATTTAAGATTCATCTGTTGAGAATTCTGTTTAGATCTGTACCCCATTTTTAAAGTGAATTATTTGGTTTGTTGATATCTAGTTTCTTGAGTTCTTTATATATTTTGGAGATCAGCCCTCTGTCAGATGTGGGGTTGGTGAAGATCTTTTTCCATTCTGTAAGCTGTTGTTTTGTCCTATTGGCAGTGCCCTTTGCCCTACAGAAACTTTTCAGTGTCATGAGGTCCCATTTATTAATTGTCAAACTTAGGGCCTATGCTATTGGTGTTCTGTTCAGGAAGTTGTCTCCTGTGCCAATGCGTTCAAGATTATTTCCCACTTTCCCTTCCATCAGGTTCAGTGTATCTGGATTTATCTTGAGGTCTTTGATCCACTTAGACTTGAGTCTTGTGCAGAGTGATAGATGTGGATCTATTTGTATTCTTCCACATGCAGACATCTGGTTAGACCAGCACCGTTTGTTGAAGATACTTTCTTTTTTTCCATTGTATAATTTTGACTTCTTTGTTGAAAATCTGATGTCCATAGGTGTGTGGATTTACGTCTGGGTCTTCAGTTCAATTCCACTGATCAATCTGTCTGTTTTTATGCCAATACCATGTGGTTTTTATTACTATAGCTCTGTAGTACAGCTTGAAATCAGGGATGGTGATACTTCTGGAACTTCCTTTATTATACAGGATTCTTTTAGCTATCCTGGGTTTTTGTTTTTCCATATGAAGCTGAGTATTGTTCTTTCAAGGTCTGTAAAGAATTGTGTTGGAATTTTGATGAGGATTGCATTGAATCTGTAGATTGCTTTTGGTAAGATTGCCATTTTTACTATGTTAATCCTACTGATCCATGAGCATGGGAGATCTTTCCATCTTATATCTTCTTCAATTTCTTTTTTCTAAGATTTGAAGTTCTTGTCATACATGTCTTTCACTTGCTTAGTTACAGTCATACCAAGATATTTTATTATTTGGGGCAATTGTAAAGGGTGTCAATTCTCTGATTTCTTTCTTTTGTGTGTGTGTGTGTGTGTGTGTATAAATATATATATAATGTGTATAATATATAATTTGTGTATATATATATAATTTGTATATAATATAATAGGGCTACTGATTTTTTTGGGAGTTAATCTTGTATCCAGCCACTTGGATAAATATGTTTATCAGCTGTAAGAGTTTCCTGGTAGAGTTTTTGGGGTCACTATCATATCATCTGCAAATAATGATACTGTGACTTCTTCCTTTCCATTTTGTATCCCCTTGATCTCCTTCAGTTGTCTTATTGCTCTAGCTAAAACTTCCAGTACTATATTGAATAGGTATGGAGAGAGTGGACATCCTTGTCTTGTTCCTGATTTTAGTGGAATCACTTTGAGTTTCTCTCCATTTAATTTGATGTTGACTGTCAGCTTGCTGTATCTTGCTTTTATTTTTTTAGGTGTGTCCCTTGTATCCCTGATATCTCCAAGACTTTTATCATGAAGGGGTGTTGGATTTTGTCAAAGACTTTTTCGGCATCTAACAAGATGATCTTTTCTTTTCTTTTAGTTTGTTTATATGGTGGATTACATTGACAGATTTTCATATGTTGCTCCATCCCTGCATCTCTGGGATGAAGCTTGGTCATGGTGGATGATCTTTCTGATGTGTTCTTGGATTCAGTTTGCCAGTATTTTATTGAGCATTTTTGCATCATTGTTACCTGGAAGCTCTAGAACAAAAAGAAGCAGACACACCTAAGAGGAGTAGACAGCAGGAAATAATCAAACTGAGGGTTGAAATCAATAAGATAGAAACACAGAGAACAATAAAAAGAATTGATGAAACGAAGAGTTGGTTCTTCAAGAAAAATCAACAAGATAGACAAACCCTTACCCAAGCTGACTAAAAGGCAGAGAGAGAATATCCAAATTAACAAAATCAGAAATGAAAAGGGGGACATAACAACAGACTCGGAGGAAATCCGTAGAATCATTAGGTCATACTTCAAAAACTTGTATTCTACAAAATTGGAAAATCTAAAAGAAATGGACAGATTTCTTGATAGATATCACTTACCAAAGTTAAATCAAGATCAGATAAACAATTTAAATAGACCCCTAAGGAAATAGAAACAATCCTTAAAAGTTTCTCAACCAAAACAAGCTCAGGGCCAGACAGTTTTAATGCAGAATTCTCCCAGACTTTCAAAGAAGAGTTAACACCAATACTCCTCAAATTATTCCACAAACTAAAAACAGAAGGAGCACGGACAATCTTTCTATGAGGCCACAGTCACCCTGTTACCCAAACCACACAAAGACTCAGCAAAGAAAGAGAATTACAGACCATAAACACATTTTTAAGACACCAAGAAAACAATCAAGCACAAAGCCATGGGGGCTAGAGAAATGATGGAAGCCCGGAGGTGTCACACATCTTTAATCCCAGCACAGGTGGAGCTCTGTGAGTTTGAGGCCAGCCTGATCTACATAGCAAATTCCAGGACAGGCAGAGCCACATAAAAGAAAGACTTTATCTCAAACAAGCAAACACACCAAAACAAACAAACAAAGCACATACTGCTCCTACAGAGTACCCATATGAGGTGGCTCATGATTGCCTGTAACTCCAGTTCCAAGGGAAAATAATGCTTCTGGTCTTAGAGAGTACCTGAACTGTTATGCATATACTCACACACTGACACACATAGACACACACAATTAGTAATAATAATAATAATAATAATAATAATAATAATAATAATAATTAATAATAATAATAAAACAGCTACAGAGGTTTGAGTAACCATCTAGTAACAGAACATGAGTGTTGATGGTTGCCTTCAACACTCACTTCAAGAACTCACAGTAGGGGTTGGGGATTTAGCTCAGTGGTAGAGCACTTGCCTAGCAAGCGCAAGGCCCTGGGTTCGGTCCTCAGCCCCAGAAAAAAAAAAGAAAAAAAAAAAGAACTCACAGTAAAGCAAGAAGCACTATGACCCTCTCAGTTTTTGTCCTTAGCATTAAGGACTTCATGCATGTCATGGCTATATTTGCAAACTAGAAGTTGGACAGTCAGTAAATGTCATCAAATGTCACATCAAACCCTCTCCCGTTAGCCAGGACCCCCACAGCATTAGTCAATAAGTTCCTGCTTCTGGGACACCTTCACTCTCAAATGGGTTGACTCTTGCTTCACCCACAGGATGGGAACAACACAGTATTTTCTTGTTCTGGTAATAAAATCAGCGGATAGTGGAAGGACATTCAGAGGATGCATTTGAAGAGCCTGGCATTAGTAGAAAGACCTTTAGGAGTGCTCACTTTGCAAACCAGTGTTTACTCTGACACTAACAGTGGTGCTGAGAACTGTCATGTGTTTCCTCTTGTGGGGAGCAAATTGAAAAAAGAGACCTTTCTACATGTGATGTGATGTGTGTGTGTGTGTGTGTGTGTGTGTGTGTGTGTGTGTGTACACAGTTGGGTGCCACAGCATATGTGTGAAGCTCTTGGGAGTCAGTGTGGGATCTGCGATCCAACTCTGTTCATCACTCTTGGCAGCAAGTGCCTTGACTAGCTGGATCTGTCAGTTTGAAGATAGCTTTCTAATAGAGAGTTCGCCCTTTCAAAGTGTTATGTTTGTTACTCACATAGATCCTGAATGCTTAGATTGAGACCAGATTGACAACTGACTCCCTTGCTTCAGTGCTGTCCTCTGAGCACCTCATAGATTTTTTTTCTCAAAGAGGTGCACATTTTAGAAACAAAGTAAAATGACCAATCAAAAGGCCTTGCCCTACCACCTTCATTGTTTATTATAAACAGCACAAGACACATTCTCTTTGGACCTGTTTGGCCTCTCCATCCTTTGCCCACGGAAGAATTATTTAAATAATTAATTTAAATAATTCATTCAGGGCCCTGAGTACCCTAAATACCTGCAATAGACACAGTCACCTGCACTCTTCCGATAACCAAGCTCTCAAGTATACCCAAGAGTGGCTTATGCAGAGGAAGCCCGGCCCTTTGTTCTATCTTCCTTGGGGGAACACCGTAGTCTTTAAGGAAAACTAGCTGTATGTCCCATCTCCCTTAAGGGACGTTCAAGACAATTCCTCTCTTTTTCTTAATTATACATCAAATATGCATTATTGCTGGGCAGTCATCTCTCCTGGGAGTTTGTAAGCTTGGCATCTTCTCACTAATATTTATTACCCAGAAGTGTTACATAGATCTTAGCGCAATGTGCTGAATGGGCACTGTCTATTAATTTCATCTTTTCCCCCAAGAAAAGGGAAAAACATAAAAATATGTGGTATTTAGTCGAGGTTCTGACAAATACGTCTCATTGAAGCTCTGGCTTGGTCAGGCTTCATCACTCAACTGGTTAGCAACAGGCTGGGCTGGGCTCAGCTACAGAACTTCCACTTAGTAAATGCTGCACCAGGAGCTCATGAGCTCTAAATGGGAGCAGATTAGTAGTGTTCCGTTCCCCACCCTGTTAAAACTTCAGTTCCTGCACACCTGGAAGGACCCTTTGTGCCAGTCAAGGTATCGACAGACTTAAAGGGAGCCCCCAGGCTCCCTATCACTGAGCTCCTTCTTGTGGCTCTCAGCTGGGGAGCAGAGTCAAGAGACCAGCCTAGGAAAGGAACATCCAATCCTCTTTTCTTCTTTCTTTCAAGAGCTGTGGGACTGTTCAGTCTTTCTCCAAAAAGCATTTGTTTATGTCTGCTTGTTAGTATTAATTAATTTCATTCATTTTCTTCTTTGCTTTGTTTTTTCAAGACAGGGTTTCTCTGTGTAGCCCTGGCTGTCCTAGAACTCACACTGTAGACCAGGCTGGCCTCAAATGCAGAGATCTGCCTGCCTCTGTCTCCCGAGTGCTGGGATTAAAAGCATACGCCGCCACCACCCAGCCATTCATTTTCTTATGACTGCAGCTACCAATTACTCAATGCATGCAAGGTGCTAACTTTAAGTTCACTTTCTACAAATACCCTCTCATCTCATACCTAGAACAACCCTATGAGGTACAAACATTAACTTTCTTGATTTCAGAAATGAAATGAAGCCCCGGAGAGGTTAATGAACTTACCCTGTAAAGAAAGGTGATTTGAACTCAGTTCTAAGGAAAGATAAAGCCCATGCTTTATCAGCTAGCCTGACTCTCCTGCTCTTGGATAGCTCTACCTAGCTCAGGCTGGACTTTCCCAGTTGGCAGAGCTTTCGATGGCATCTCTGAATGGGTCCAGGTCAGCCGGAAGTCACTTTCTGAGCCTCCTTCCCCGGCCACTGATGAAAGTTATTTGTACGGATGTTTGCAGTTAATGGGATTAAAATTTTAAAGGGGCTATCTATGCTCAAAAATGGGATCCCCAAACTCCAAATCCCATGTAGTACTAGGTAGCTCACTGGCTTTGAACTCACTCTGTAGCCCAGGCTGTTTTCACAGTGATCCCCTGCCTCAGCCTCCTGAGTGCTGGAATTACAGGTCTGTGTCACCACACTGGGATTCAAAGCTCTGTCTTCGGAGTACTGATGAGAGCTCAAGGATCTTATTGGAGAAAGACTAAAGCAGACGACCAGAAGCACGCAGCAAGTGGTCTTGACCAAACTGTTTGGGTTGATCCTTACTGAGATCTGGTTCTTCAGGGATCTGGTGGTGCTGGGAAAAGTCATGATTGCTTGTAGTAGGCTGTCAAGGCCATCCTCGACCACACAGCAAAACTAAAGGACTCAGAGACGCGCAGAGTAGTACAGCAGAACATTGCTCAGGACACGTCAGCTCTCGCTGACCTGGACGCCTTCCAAGTTGCTGTAAAAAGTCTTGCCAAGTGGCAAAGTCCCTCCTGAGCTAGGAAGAGTGAACCAAGGGAACAGTGACTAGTCCTCCTTTACACCCCAACTTCACAAAGCCCCTGTCATAGGAATAACGCGTGGAATATGTGGGATAAGTTACGTTTTTCCACTAGTCTCCTTCATCCACTTTTTCCACGTCTACATTGACGCTGTATAAACTGTGAAATCCAAGCAAATATTGCAGGGCCCCATTCATATCCTGACATTAAAAAGGAACTATCTCCTTTGCATTTTTACAATTGGTCTTACCAATTGGTTGTTTTTTTGTTTTTTTTTTCTTTCTGTTTTTGGGGGTTTTTTGTTTGTTTTTTTGTTTTTTGGGGTTTTTTTTTTTTTTTTTTGGTTTTTCGAGACAGGCTTTCTCTGTGTAGCTTTGGAGCCTGTCCTGGATCTCTCTCTGTAGACCAGGCTGGCCTCGAACTCACAGAGATCCGCCTGGCTCTGCTTCATACCTAGAACTAGTGCTAGGATTAAAAGCATGCACCACCACTGCCCAGCTTACCAGCTGGTTTTATGTGTGGGTGGGTGTGTATGGGTGAATGTGTACGTTAGTGTGTTTGAGTACATAAGTGTGCACATCCCTATGGAGGCTAGACATCAACCTCGTGTATCACTCCTCAGGATCTGTCTACCGTGTTTTTTGAGACAGAGTCTCTCACTAGGACCTGGGCCTTACCAAATAAGCTAGGCTGGCTGGCTGAGGAACCCCAGCAATCCACATGTCTCCACTTCCCTGGCACTGATGTTACAAATGCATACCACTATGTCCGGCTTTTTTACATGGGTGCTGGTATTGGAACTGAGGTCTGTGTACTTGCAAGGCAAGGACTTTATCAACTGAGCCATCTCCCCAAGCTCCTATCATGTGATTTTAATCATCCATATGAAAGAAAGATGCCGGCGCCATGGCTTATCCAAGGCCAGTCAAGTTTTGAGTGAAAATGGTAAAGGCTGGGAGCAGTTCAAACATTAATCACAGGGGGGGAAAGCGTGCCAAGGAAATTCAGGTGCCTCCAGATCAGGGAAATGACCACTCTTGAGTCATGATTGAAATGTCAAGGCTAAATTACAATTATAACGATTGAATTGACAATTCTGGCTTGTGCACAACAGACAAAAAATGTGTGTGTGTGTGTGTGTGTGTGTGTGTGTGTGTGTGTGTGTGTGTTGCAGCTCAAGTAGTGAAATTTAGAAATTACATCTGGGTCAACTTTGGAAAAAGTGGGTGGATACTTAACTTTACTTGAATTATCAAGGTAATTGCCATGGTATTTAGCTTTTCTTGTCCTGGGGAAATGTGGCCTCTGTACAGATGGCAGGCAATGAATGTCACCATGCAGCCAGAACACTTTGAACCATTACCTTGTCTGCCTTAACACCTGATTAGTCTCAGTTCCAGACAGAAAGTTAATTCTATTTTTTTAAAAAAATCACTCAGTTGAGGTTAAGTGCAAATTCATGCACAAGCACACTGTCTCCACACTTCATGGGTTAGTGACTCTGTGACTCTTAAAAACTCTTAAGCATCTAGGTGTTCAAGGAGCAGTGACTATTTTTCCTGAAGAAATGGTGTCTCACATTATTGGTAGAACATGATCTGGTTGGAATCTGGGACCTCTAATATCTGATACCTTCACCCATACCAAGCGGATTACCCAAGCATTCTGTTGATCAAAACTTATGAGCATTGTATTTCTAATGCCAGGCAGGGTATCTTATGCTAGGAGCTACATGTTCAAAAACTATGGCTACCTCTGCCTCGAGTGACATGTGGACATGAGAGTAATAGGCAAACTTGATGAGAAGACTGAAGGCCTCTTTGATGGAAGGCCTGGAATATCACCCACAGGACATGCTCGTTGATTGTTGGCTGACCATCATATAACATGGAGGTCCCAATCCTGTTCCTGGAGTCAGAGACCCAGACACCATCCTACACACTGTCTATTTGAGCAAGTGTATGATCCACATCCACCAAGTGCTCCACACTGCCCATCGTTCAGCAGGCAAATCCAATCAGGTTCTTATGCCTCCTGCTTCCCGTGGGCTGGATCACAACACACTAGCCAATCAGTGTGTTACCCATCCTCCCACAGAGACTCCCCACATGCCCTGGGGTTCAAAATTAGAGTTCAGCTGAAGTATTTGGACAATCTTTTCATAAGAAATTTTATGATAGAATTGGTTCCTCTAAAATTATCTAATCTCTTTGAAAAGTCAACTTTCTTTTCTTTCTTTCAGTACTAAAAATTGGTGCTTGGTTGTTTTTCCCCTAGGAAAACCTCTTTTTCGTGATGGAGTATCTCAATGGAGGAGACTTAATGTACCACATCCAAAGTTGCCACAAATTTGATCTTTCCAGAGCCACGTAAGAGCCCTACTTGGTATTTGGGATGTCCTGTATTCTTGGTGGTTTATGTACACCCAGCATCCACAGATTGCCCTTTTCATGTGGTCTTTTTTATTTATTTTTTGTGATTGTGTGGGGTTATGTGCATGCAGTGCCTTGGAGTTCAGGAGAAGGAGTCAGATGCCCTGAAACTGGAATTACAGGCAGTTGTGAGCCACCTGATGTGAGTGCTGGGATTTGAACCTGGGTCCTCTGAAAGAGTAGCAAGTGCTGTTAACCACTGAGCCATCTCTCCAGCCCCCTCATATGTTATTTTTCTTACTTTCTTACTTGGCATGCCTAAGTCCCAGAACAAGGTAAATACTTGGGAATAGTGTCAAACAAGCTAACAAGTTCCCGTTTTTTGTGAAACGGAAATCCACTTCCGTCTTATTTCATGTTCAACATGATACAAACAATTAATTCATTTCAGTAGAACCCTCTCCAGTCCATCAAGCTCTTAACTCATTGAGCACCGATGCAAATATGTATCCTTTGGAAAGAACAGTGAAATGGAACACAGATATCCAAGTGGCCCTGAGGGATGCACTGAGCTGCAGCCTGTCATGGGGAAGCTCAATGGGAAGTTATAAAGCATTCAACCCTTCATGTGTTTGAAAATAAGCCTCCCCTTCTCTGGCATCAAGCAGCCAGAGATGCAAGTGGAGCCAGCTTTTCCCTGGTAGGACTGTGGCTGGGTCCCACAGGTCAGCTGCAGGTGCTCTTTCCTTAGCCTTGGGTCCTGCTTCCCTCCTGATAAACCCGTAGTAACAAGCAAGCAGAAATAAGCAGTGGCATTAACATCATTTACAAATGATAGCGAGGGTTGGCAAGATGGCTCAGTAAGTAAGGGTGCTGCCTCATGACCTGAGTCCCATCCCAGACTCCTGTAGGTTGGCCTCTAATCTGCACACATGCACCATGATACACAATAAATAAATGAACAAATGTGTGGTTTTTAAAGACAGCTACATATTAGCTTTCTTTCCTCGATGTTCGGCCATCTATCAGGTACCTCTTCATGACGACTTTGAGTGGTTTAGGCTGAACGGGACTGAAAGATGGACCTGGCCCACCAGCTGCTGCAAAAATCAGCAATGTGGCTATTTTAGCAACTCTTGAAGGGAGCATTGGCCACTCCCAATGTCTTCAGGCACCTTCAGCCAAGCACCCGCAATTATTTTATCAGGTTTCCGCAGCATTGCTCAGAAATCACTGGGCGTTGCACACTTGCATGAGAGAGAGAGAGAGAGAGAGAGAGAGAGAGAGAGAGAGAGAGTGTGTTAGAAATGATCCGTTCTGTCCCCGAGGGTTCTATAAAGAATGAAGCTAACTTGAACACCTGCTGCCCCTATCATGTCCTAAATACATTCTTCCCAGGACCTAGCAAATTTCACTTCCAGGAAGCTCTCCCCTATGTCTGACTTAATCCCACTAGAGAGACATAAACTCATTTCCTTTAAGCCTGTCACCACTGAAGATGAGGACCAGCTTATCCCCGTCTATCTTCTAATATCCTTTTTTTCCCAGCCTATAGCTCTGGCCCATGCTTAACATCATCAATATGAAAATATTCTAGCCAGATATGTTGGGAATGGCCTGGCATAGAGCTCTGTGGGCTCCAGGCAGAATTTAAAATAAAGGAGAAAGCTATTTTCCTACTACACTGTACTATTTATTTCAGTTCATGTTTGCATAGGTTTTAAGATAGTATGGGCATTGCAGTTTAAAAGATAAGAGCAGACAGCAGATTCGCCAGCTCTTAAATTATGCTTTCTGGGAAACACTGGGTGAGCTGGAGCCTTTGTGTTAAATGCAGAGTGGATGACATCTTCTTTACTGGAATTAAGCAAAAATGCATGTGTACCATTTAATTGAATATACATAAACTATCACAAGGCTTGGAGATTTTGCCCTACTCTGTTCCTATACTCATGCTGTGTCTTGACTGTCTTTCTGACAGGTTTTATGCTGCTGAAATCATCCTTGGTCTACAGTTTCTTCATTCCAAAGGAATTGTCTACAGGTAAACTGTTCTCTGTCTGACTTGATTTCACAGCCCAGTTCATTTAAGCGCTGCAGCTGAGTAATGTGTAAATGTCATAGGAGAAAAGTCCCCACCCGGAATCCTCACTGTGAAATTCTAGTCCTGGAAGCCAGAGGTTCTGTCTGTTCCGTCCTTTCTTCTGGCCCTTGCTCTTCTTCTTCTTCTTCTTCTTGCTTTGGCTCTCCCTCTCCTCTTCCCGCCACGGCGTCAACTCTGATGCCTCGTTTCTGCTTTCCCATCATTTGTCCCCTGTGTGCCTCTCGCTTTTATATTAGGTCACCTAGAAATGCTTGTGCAATGGTTCCTTTTGGGTGGGAGAAGGAAGCTCTTTCAACAGCTGTGGAAACTCACGACTCCACTGTACAGAAGCACACAGACCACCTCCACTGCCCTCTTTCATGAATTCAAAATTTCTCTTTTGCATGGTATTATTTCACTCTCTGATGACAGAGCTCTTAGATGAATGTGATATTACACTTCTATCTTTTCTTCTTAAAGCACAATTGACCCGTATTTAACATAAAAACTTCCAAAGTTAGTTTTCAGATGTCTGGTTTCCAGACTCACTATAGATGGAGGGCAGGAGGGTGTGAGAAAGAGGAGCTAAGAAGAGTTGGCTGAACCATCAGAAGCCAACTCAGGGGCCTGATCTGGGACAGCCATGACCTGGAGTCACCATTAAAAGTTCTGTTGTCCTACACTTGGCTTTTTGCAGACAGCAGGCTGTATAGAGCCTTGGTCAATACTGAAGCTTTGGTTTTTTACGGAGTATGGTCCTGCTATCAGAAAAAAAAAAAACAAAACACAGTCATATAATAAGAACAGTCCATTTCCAGATGTGTCCTAGTAAGGATGCTCTGTGCAGCATCTCTAGGAATGTCTTGGGAAGCCAGTCTTCTTAAGCACACTCTGAGTATAAACTTCTTTTAAGTTGTGTGTGTGTGTGTGTGTTGTGTGTATGGGTGTGGGTATGTGTATGGGTGTGGGTGTGTGTATGGGTGTGGGTGTGTAGTGTGTGGGTGGTGTGTGTATATGTGTGTGTCACATGTATGCAGTACCTACAGAGGCCAGAAGAAAGTATTGCATTCTTTGAACTGGAGTTGTGTGATACTCAAGCATGGATGCCAGGAATTGAATTCGGGTTCTCTGGATAAGCAGCAAGCACTATTAGCCACTGAGCTATCTCTCCAGAATTATTTTTCTAGCTATCTGAAAGGTAATGGGTTAAGGATGATGACTTTCAAGGATCTCCTACCAACTCATGAGCGCATTAAACAAATGCAGTATTCTTCCTTACTAGAACATAAGACAAACTCATGACCTATATCATTAAACATATCAACAGCCCTAAAATGGGTTTGTGCTCTTCTATCTCCATAGTCACCTGAACATTATTTGAAAACCTTGATCAAAAGTCATGCTTTTTCTTAGTTTCTTTATAATGTCTGCAATATGTAAAACGCATTTGTACTCAATATTGTTTAGTTTGTATGTTTAAATTTGAGCAGATTGATAAGTGGATGAATCGAGTGAGTGAATATGTTAATAAATGGATAAGTGAATGGATCAACAAATAAATGGATTGATGAATGGACTAGATGGATGTGGACAAGGGGGAGAAAAAGTCAGGAATTTTGGAAAGAGAGAGAACTGGCTATCTCAGATTTGAAAAGGACCTATAAAGCTGAAATCCATACCCCCCAATCTTTCTCTTCCCACCCACCATGAGGCTTCCCTCTTGGCATGCTGTTGAACATGCAGAACAAAATGACCAGTAAGTGTCTTCCTATGATAAACAGCATGCACTCATTTTAGGGCTTTATCCACATACATGAATCATGTTTTTAAGTCTTCTTATGTACCAAGCAGGGAAAAATATTTGTTTCGTTAGATAAGGTCACAGTGGATCTTTGAGAGGCATCATAAGATAATTAAAATTGAGATGAGGCTATCAACTCTACTTCCATGCTGCTTGGTGAAGACAGCAAGTTGCTGGTGGGGAAGGTCAGCTCCAAACTTCAGCTGCTGATGACACTGAACTTGACCTGTTTTAAGAGACATTTCAAATGCTCAGGTGTAACTTGACTATTCTAAACTTTTAATGCGGTGACTGAATTGGTAAAGAGAGTCTGTTCATTTCCTCCTGTGAACCACATAGTATTACATTTGTCTGTTTACAAACTGTAGTCATTTTGAAGGGCTGTCTAAAAAATTAACATAATCCTGGTGGCACATTAAAAACAGAACATTATTCTGTCATAGTTCTAGAGACTAGAAGGCTGAAATCAGAGTACTGGCAGGGCCACCCTTTCATCCAAGGTTCTAGAGGAAGGCCCTTCTTCAACCACCTGGAGTGGCTGCAGGCATTTCTTGGCTGACAGCTACATCACTCCAATCCCTGTGTCCACCAGGCCCTTCTCTCCTGTGTGTCTCTCTTCTGTGTGGCATGAGAAGAAAGCATGAGAAATTTAGTCTGCCTTCACCACACATGCAATTCAGGATGAGTTCATCACGACACCTTTAACTTATCTCAACAAATACCCCTTCTCTTAAATGAGGTTACACTCACAGCATTCTATGAAATAGGACATGGATTTTATTCCTTTTCTATTGTCTTAAAAATACATATGCAAAGCCAGACATGATGGTACATACCTGTGATCCTGGCAGTCAAGAGACTGGAGGCGAAAGGATTACAAGTCAAGGATAGTTTGGGCTACACAGTGAGTGCCTGGTGTGTGTGTGTGTGTGTGTGTGTGTGTGTATGATAGGCACCATTCACTACTCTGTAACCTATATCATGAACTGATGGATGAATGTCCACTAATGCATAGTCCCTGGTTGAAGATTGTAATGGGCAGAAAATATGTAGAATTCCCAACTCTAAGATATCTAAATAAAGCCACTTTCCAGATATTTTTTGGATGGTAGAATTACATGAAAAGATAGAGGCAGTGCATCCTAAAAAGTTCAAATAAGTAGGAATCCAGTTTTAAAAAGAAAGAGAGAAGAAAAGACCTTGTCAGAACTGCTAGTACTCCAACAACAAAAACTTCTCTTCTGGTAGTATTTTGTTTTTAAGGGGAAGAAGATTTTCAAATAGAAAAAGTGACTGCAGAGAAGCCCTCTCCCCCCCCCCCCCCCCCCCCCCCCCCACTCACACACACACAAGAAGGAAGTCAAGCAGAAAGGGACAGGCCAGTTAGCTCTTAGAGCTGCTTACCACCTCATGTGGAACAAAACCAAATTCACTGGTTGAGAGCCTGTGGTTGGACAGCGCAGAGCTGAAGTGATGTGATGGGGTGATGCGGGTAGCTGCTCATCTTTCAACATCGTCTAGTAAAGCCTTCTCGTAGAAACAGCGGCATCTTAAGAGGTGCTCTAAGTCCTAATTTGGGTGTAATGTAAAACCAAGGACTCAGAAAACATACAGATGTGGAAAGAAAAGGGCTATGAGAATACCATAGCTGAGAAGGAGTGACCACATATATAAATAATGAACTAGACCTCACTGCAGTTTTCTCCAGTCTTGCCCAGCCTGCAGCCACTCAGACCCAAATAAACACACAGATGCTTATAGTAATTAAAACTGGCCTGATGGCTTAGGCTTCTTGCTAGCTAGATATTACACTTAAATTAACCCATAATTCTTACTTATGTTTAGCCATGTGGCTTGGTACCTTTTCCCAGTTCTGCCTTGTCATCTTGCTTCCTCTGTGTCTGGCTGGCGACTCCTGACTCTGCCTTCCTGTTCCCAGAATTCTCTCTCTTTGTCCCGCCTATACTTTCTACCTAGCTACTGGCCAATCAGCACTTTATTTGTTAACCAATCAGATCAACACATTCACAGCATACAGAGTGATATCCACAACACCTCACCTTCATATCTGAGGCCATTTCCAAATGCTTTTGTGTAGCCTGTCTCAGCATATGCCACAGAGATAAGCAAGAGGCATCATGGACCTTGTTTGTTAGTAACAAGAGGCTCAGCAAGGGCAGGTGATATGACTGAGAAGGTCCACCATGAAAACAGCTGTGACTCAGTTTCTGAAAAGAAGTTCTCCAGCAGTGGACCACATGCCAAAGGGTTCCACTTAATTTCTCCTTATGATTGGTGCCTAAGTGCCACAGAGACAAACAGTGGCCTTGGACTCTCAAGTGCTTCTCCTGAGTCTTGATGTCCTGTAGTGAAGAGTAAGTTGAATGATTTGCCTCAGACTGTTCTGGATTTTTAGGTTCTACAGTATCTCTAGTTAGCTCCAAAGAACCTGGCTAGTCTTCTGCCTCCATTCCTCACTTTCATGGAGGTCTAGCTATGGAAAAAAAAAGTCTTTCAGGACCTTTCCATTCCAACTAGGTCTCTCAGACCTTCTTTCCCACCTCCCAAAGACATCTGTCCTGCTTTAAAAAATAGGTTGGAAATTTGACATGAAGCTTATTTTTCCTAGCCAGAGGCACAGAGAACATTTATTTTTAGAATCAGTTAAAATACATCCGTGTACAGTTTCATGAGGCCAGTTTGATGAGAAAGACCAGGTGGTCTTGGTATAAAAGAATGTAAGAGAGATAGACTAGGTTTGCATCCCAGGTCACTGACTGGCTGTGTCATCTGGATAAATAATGTCAGCCATGAAAAACTTTTATCTGGGGAAAAAAAAAGAAAACTACATTAGTAGTAACTTGATGAAGTTGAGGAGATGGCTCAGTGGGTAGGAAAAAGTGCTTACTACTCAAGCTTAGAAACCTGAGTTCAAATCCCAACACCCCCACAAAAAATCCAAGTGTGACTGCATGCATTTGCAATCCCAGTGATGAAGAGAGAGGAGATGGGAGGATCTCTGGAGCTTGCTGGTTGCCAGCCTAGTTCCAAGTCCAGAAGAAACATTGTCTCGAGGGGAAATGATGGCAAATGGTAAAATAAGATACCCACCATCTTCCTCTCACCTCTACACATACAAGTGTGAGCACCCTCCCACACATGAGCCTGTATACCACACTACATATATCACATACACTCATGCTGTAACACAAAATAATGATAACTTGATATCAAAGCTCTGCTGTGAGAATCAAATGATGAAATAGATGTGTGTACAAGCAAAAGAACCCAGTGAAAGCATTAGATAATGTGGCCATTGTTCTGGTCTTCTCTAAAGCACCACAGCTGGATAGATAGCTCTCTAGAGATGATTCCCATCATCTTCAGCCAAATTTTATTACTGCATAAACGTATCTATAAATGACAAACTAAAAACGGCACCAATATGGCATAGCACATTGGATTAGCTAATAAGCCTGAATTGTTAGTCTGTGAATTTAGATCAGCCCGTAATTGAACTGAATGGATAAAATTGGTAAGCCGTGTATTTAGCTCCAGGAGGCAGAAGCCCAGCACTCTCCAATGAGAAGAAACAGATACAGCAGGCGTCTTCTGTCTTGACCATGAAAGTGTGGCAGGAGCAGAGAGAAACAGGTGCTATCATGTATCTGAGACATATCTAGGGGTTCCCAGTCACACAGAGTCTATTGATGACATGGGGGTAGTAGAGATGACCAAACTGGACCAAATGGAAGACATCAACTCCAGGGACATGTGCTAAGTCTCAGCTGCAGCGGCGGAGCTGGGTGCCGCTCTGTTTCTCTAGTCAGCTTGTGGAAGCTCGCAGAAGTGGATCTAGCAGTTGGAACGGTTACTCGGGTGTGCTTCAAGCTGGTAATCATTGGCTGGCTTTTAAGTGATTCCATGAATATTATTGAGTGCTTAGTGTGTTCTCAGAACTTCCACTGGGGCCATGACTCGGGATGCTAATATCTTCACTCGCCAGCTGAGACATCCACATGGGACATTGATGTACTCACTCCCCTGCTGACACAGCCACATAGGAAGTATGGATCGAGCCCCTAAGGTGCAACAAGTATTCAGAAGGGTGTGGAAGAAATGAGAATCTGTTGCGGTATCTGGCCCAAGGCGGGTGGCCAGGGCAGCAAGGGCCTCAAGAGAAGCGTTGAACGTGAACCACTGATATGGGGACACATGACAGCAGGCAGGGAGCAACTGAGAACCACGCCTGGCCCAGAGGATCAGGTGGCAGCAGAGCTCCCTCATGCTCCCCTCCCCGCCCCCTAGCTGTGATGACAACAAACTACCACCCCCCCCCCAAGAGAATTTCATTTGAACAAAACTGTCTTTATTCACATGAGACTTCACTTCGCTTTTGTTTTTCAGGGACCTGAAGCTAGATAATATCCTGTTAGACAGAGACGGACATATCAAAATAGCAGATTTTGGGATGTGCAAGGAGAACATGCTAGGAGATGCGAAGACAAATACTTTCTGTGGAACTCCTGACTACAT
>CABHPH010147026.1:27883-83321 GCA_902168325.1 Peromyscus nudipes | reverse complement strand
CCAGTCTTCCCCTGAACTCAGATTGGTGTCTACCCTAATTATCATCATAGAACCTACATCCAGTGCCTAATGGAAGCAGATACAGAGACCCACAGCTAAGTACTTGGCCAAGACTCTGGAGTTCAGTTGAGAAGAGGAAGGAAGGATTATAAGAGCAAGGAGGGATCAGAATCATGATGAGAAAAACCACAGAAATAGCTGACCCAAGTTAAAGGGAGCTCATGGACTCTGGACTAACAGCTGGGGAGCCTGCATGGGACTGAACTAGGCCCTCTGAATGTGGGTGAAAGTTGTGTAGTTTGATGTGTTTGTGGGTTCCCTGGCAATGGGACCAGGACTTATCCTGGGTACACAAACTGGCTTTTCAGACCCCATTCCCTATGGTGTAATGCCTTACTCAGCCTTGATGCAGGAGGGAGGGGCTAGGTCTGGCCCCAACACGGGGTAACAGTCTGAGTTGACTAGCCAAGGGAGGCCTTACTCTCTCTTAGGAGAAAATGGGGGCAGGTGGGGAGAATGGCAGAAGAGGAGGGAGGGGGAACAGGGGTTGGTATGTCAAAGGAAAGAAAATCATTTTTAATAAAAAATTATATATAAAAATAAATAAATATTTAATACGGAAGGAACACAGTTGGTACTAAAATTTACTTCTGCTTTTCTATGTGTTTAATTATAAGACATGCCTTGGGCAGCATTGGTCAAATGGCATTATTGCTATATCCTCCGTTTAGTTCAATAGCAAGCACATTTCTGACATTGTCACTTTTTGAACTTTAACATCCATACCTCTCTTGGAAAAATGCTATTCAGTGAGTACTACTCCTTCCTCTGTTCTAATTCAACACTGACCAAGCACAGATCAGTTGTAGGTCCTTATAAATATCACTGAAAGAGTTACAGAGCTTCAATTTTACTCTAATGAAATAAAAGGGTTGAGTCAGACATGTATCTGATAAGAATGTAAGAAAAAATAATGGTGTTATATATGGTGGGGGAGGAAGGGTATATGTGTCTGGGGGTGAGTGTGTGTGTGTGAGTGTGTGTGCGTGTGAGGAAATGTGTGTTTCTGTATGTGTCAATGAAAGAGCTCCAGAGCTTCAATTCTTTTTTTTTTTTTTTTTTTGGTATTTTGAATTTTTTTCTTTCAGTTTTTTTTATTAAGAAATTTTCTACTCACTCCACATACTATCCACAGATCCCCCCTCCTCCCCCCTCCCACACTCAGCCCTCTTTCCCAAGCCACCCTGCATCCCCACATCCCCCAAATCGAGGTCTCCCATGGGGAGTCAGCAGAGCCCAGCACACTGAGCCTAGGCAGGTCCAAGCCCTTCCCACTGCACCAAGGCTGTGCAAGGCGTCACACCACAGGCACTGGGTTCCAGAAGCCTGCTGATGCACCAGGGACAGATCCCGATTCCCTTGCCTGGGTGCCCCCCAAACAGTTCGAGCCAAACAACTGTCTTCTGTATCCAGAGGGCCTAGTCCAGTCCCATGGGGGCTCCACAGCCACCAGTCCACAGTTCATGGGCTTCCACTAGTGTGGCCGGTCATCTCTGCATGTCCTCCCATCATGATCTCGATGTCCCTCACGTGCAGTATCTCTCCTCTCTCTCATCAATTGGATTCCCGGAGCTCAGCCTGGTGCCTGGCCATGGATCTCTGCATCCGCCTCCATGAGTCACTGGACAAAGGCAGAGCTTCAATTCTGCTCTAATGAAATAAAAAGGTTGAGTCAGACATGCATCTGATAGGAGTGTAAGAAAAATAGTGATGCTGTGTGTGTGTAGGGGAGTGTTTGTGAGTGTGAGAGTGCATGTTTATGTGTGCGTGTGTGTGAGTGGGGATGTGTGAGAGAGTATTTGTGAGTGTAAGAGTGAGTGTATGTTCTATAAACAGTGATGTTCAGAAGATGCTGCAACCTCTCAGAAATGCATCATCACAGTAACAGTTTAGAGGTGCTAAGACATTCCTGTAAACCAAAACCCCAATTCACCCAGTTTATTCTGGATATAATTAGATTCACTTTGAGAGACTTCAAGCATGATGTTTTCCAAAGCATCTTTTAACCTTAGAAATTTTGTGAACTCCTGGCAAATTCATATTTACATCAATTATAAATATGGTAAAGATGGAGCATGTGCTTTCTCGTGTGTCAGTTGGGATTTGTAGTTCAAAGCCTGGTGTTCTCTTTCTGTCCTCTGCTGTAACCCCAACTAGGTGTAAAACAAATGGGTTTTTAGTGTGTGATCTAATTCCCCTAGGAATTAGATGAGAATCAATAGAAACCATGTTTAAGTAAAGTCTGCAAAATTTTAAATAAAGTAAGTAACATGAAAAATAAGGAATTTAATAGCTTTAGAAAGGTATTCTTTTATCTTGGGAGAGTGAAGGTAAAGTGAAGAAATAATATTAAAAGTTGCAAAAAATGCTGAAAGTCTGCATCAGGTAAACCTTGTCTGCTTCATTATTGAAGGAATATTAGAATTTTGGGGACCACTTCAAATTTCAGAGCACAGGATTTCCATGAATACAATAATTTAATGGGTCAATCAGCACAGTTACCGGAAAAAAAATGCAAGTTCAGTGAGGTCCAGAGGCATTCATAGCCTTGAAATTCCCTTCCTTTGGGGAGTTGAAGTAGCTGGTAGAAAGATTTTAGAAGCATTAGTCTTCTCCCACCTCATTTCTCATCCATAATCCCCCTTGAGAACACACCACAAATGACCTCAGACCTCCCACTAGGACCCATCTCTCAAAGCTACCAGTGTCTTTCAATCACACCAAGCTTGATAACAAGCCTTTTACACATGAGCCTTTGAGGGCCCCTTACAGAACACATCATTCTAGTCACTAATTTCCACTGCTGAATTTCACATCATTACGTGACTACACTAAAGTTCTTTCTCCTTCGTACATGGATGGATTTGGGTATATTTTCAATGTTTTATAACTGCATGCCAAGCCATTCTGAATACTCTTATCCATGTCTCTGTTCACTAGTGAATGACTTTTTAAAAATACTTTTATTTTATAATTAACTTAATTTCACATATCAGCCACGGATTCCTCCATCCTCCCTCCTCCAGCCCCCCAGCCTTCCCCCCCAATCCACCCCCCATCCCCACCTCCTCCAAGGAAAGGTCTCCCCTGGGGAGTCAGACCAGCCTGGTAGACTCAGATAAGTGAGAAGTGAGACAGTTGATTAGCTTGAATGGATTTTTATCAGTTTCCTCTCTAGGATTAGAGTTATAGAGCCACAGAGAATAATATTCACTTTTACACTAGTGGTCACTCGATAACTCCCTGAAGAGCTAACTATACTGAATTATTTTCTCACAAATCTTCATTGCATATCAATCAATTTCTGGTGATTTGGGCACTACTTCCAGAGAGAATACCTTGCTGCCAAGTTTGCCAAGGAGTAAATGTCTCAAATATTCTGAGATATGCTAGCACGTGTTCAGCTACCGCAGTCACTGTAGCATAAAAGGACCCTATGTCTCTACTGTGATTCTATAAACACAAGCCACTATGGCCATTCAACATTTATTTTCTTTCTAATTCTCAACTGTTAAAAATCCTCTCACTTAAAATGTTTAGGAGGTATCCACCATGATTTGAGAATTTTATGTAATATATTCTGATCATATCTACCCCTCTCCAGTTTCTCCCAGATCTATCCCCACCATCTTCACCTCCCAGTCAATCTACCTTTGAGTTTTATTCTTCTTTTGCTTTTTAAAGTTTATTTTTCATTTTATTGAAAACAATTTTTTCTCACATAATATATCCCGATTATGGGGTCCCCTCCCTCCACTCCTCCCAGTTCTCCACCACCTCCCCTCCCATTTGGATCCACCCATTTACGTCTTTCATTAGAGACAGTGACAGTTATGGGCTCCCTCTCATGGAGTGGGCCTTAAGTCAAAACAGATATTGTTTGGTTATTCCCACAACCTGTGTGCCACAATTGCCCTAGCATATCTTGCAGGCAGGACACAATTTTAGATCAAAGTTTTGTGGTTGGGTTGGTGTTTAAATTTCTCCTTTGGCTGCATGTAGAAGAATCCAAATAGACCCATACTTATCTCTTTGAACAAAACTCAACTCCAAAAGGATCACAGAAAGCTATTAGTGAATAAGTAGAGTGGTGAGCTCTCATTTGCTCACATGCTACCGTGGCTGCTCTATGGGGATTCAGTTTGCTGCCTGGGAAAGGGAGATAGTTTGAATATTCCAAAAGCTCTAACGACTGTTCTCCCAAAGTTCATCAACTAATCCAGGCTTTAGGAAGGAGCAATATCCCAGAAAATCTGTATTTGTTGATTGGGATCTTAACCTCTGATATGTTTCTCTCTGCTTATTTGCCTTCCATCCTGCAGAAAACACAGTTACTCTTTAAAGCCCAGTCACCTTCTTCCTTAAATGTGAGTTTTCTCACATCCTATTATCAAAATTTATTTCTTTGCCATGGGTAGAGCCAAAAGACATAAAGCTTATTACACATACAGAAAGACGATCCAGCCCTGTCACCTGGCCACTATGTGAAATGGGAAATTTGCTCAGATTCTTCAAGGCTAGGTTCTCTCATCTGAAAGCCTGAGGAAAGAGTTAAAGGTGATTTATATAGAAGTGTCCGGCAGAGAAGAGGTTTTCAGGAACCAATAGTGGGTTCTTGTTATTTATATGTACAAGCCCAGATTCCTCTTTCTGGAGGTAACAGGCTCCACATTCATGTGTCTTCCTATCCATTCAATGTGCTTTTCATATGCACTGGTCACTTCTGCCTCACTGATAATAGGGCAAGTTAACTCACCTCCCCTCTAATAATTAAACTCTTAACTATTCTAGGCCATAGTCAAGATCTTCCTCAAGACTAAAACCTGCCCAGAGCCTCTAACTTACACCAGCTTCTCCTTTTTCTTTTTCTTTATTTGTTTTTTTGAGACAGGGTTTTTCCATGTAGTTTCGGTTCCTGTCCTGGATCTCGCTCTATAGACCAGGCTGGCCTTGAACTCACAGAGATCAGCCTGGCTCTGCCTCCCAAGTGCTGGGATTAAAGTCATGTGCCACCACCGCCACTCAGCTGCTTCTCCTTTTTCTAAGGCTATTTTCAATTCACCTGGATTAGCACTTATCATCATCAGTTTCATCTATAACCATTTTACCTTCCTCATTGCCCACCTTGTAAGGATAAAGATATTAGGAGCTTCAAGCAAACTCCCCACAAGCGGGCTGAGCAAAAGTTATTACTCAGGGTTAAATTGACTCACACATTAACTGTGTGACTAAAGGTGCCACAGGTCACAATCATTTCCACAGATGCATAAAGTCTCCCCATTCTATCATTTGCTCACTTATTCATTTATTTGGTTTTTTTTATTCAAACTCCATTTATATGTTTGAAGTTCTTCACTGGGAATCAAGTGTGGAATGAGGTGGATGTACTCCTGCTTATGTGTATGCCACACCTGGTGGTAAATGAGCAAATAAAAAGATACTAGAGCAATGATCCATATCAATGCTGGAGAGATGGAACAATGTTCATCACAACTGGGGAAACAAATATTTGTTAGGTGGTCTGGAAGGAAAGAAATCAGAAGAAATGAGAAGATGACAAAATTCAGGAGATGATAGTGATGGGGCTCCTTTTAGAGCCATTCTCTACCATTACTATCCAATGGATTTTTCAACTCATTGGTGTTTAAATAAAGGATGTTATCATTGCTGCTTTATTGAAAGGAAGCCCTAGGATGAGCTCTACATTGGACCCTGGGCTTCAGCATAATTGGACCCCATTTACCACCCCTGCTTTCACGTCAAGAACAGGAACATTTCTCCACACCCCTCTCTCCACACCTCAAAAATATCATGCAAATGTCAGCTTCTGTAGTAGTACTTGGGACCTCCAGTCTGCAAATAATGACATAGACACTTATTATTAATGATGAAAGTTTGGCCTTAGCTTAGGCTTTTTCCCAACTAGCTCTTATAACTTAATCTATTTCTAATAATCTACATTCTAACACATGGCTTGGTTACTCCCTCTGTACAGCATGTTAGACTTGCTCCAAGTCTGCTGACAAAATCTGCACCTAGATTCCTCCTTCTCTTCCTTTCTCTCCCCCAAAATCCCATCTATCCTCTCCCGCCAAGGTATTGACCACTCAGCTCTTTATTTCACCAATCACAGAAATATAGCTTTTTACAAATATCCCACAACAAGCTTCCATTAGCTGATTCCTTGATGGGAGACTGAATGCTCTTAGGTCATAGAATTAAAAGGCTTATATCAAATCTACGTACATCTCAAGAATGAAGGAGCAGAGAATGATGTCCAGGGATGTCTGCGAAAGAAAAGGCTAGTGAAAGTGTGGTGAAAGTCTTTCTCATAGAAATAGTATTGACAAAGAAGAAGAAAGGAGGAGGAGGAGGAGGAGGAAGAGGAGGAGGAGGAGGAGGAGGAAGAAAGCCAATGCAAGAAAGAAGCAGATGAAATGTTTACTGTCTTTTGTGGAGTAACTGAGAGAGTGAGAATGAGGAAATTAATTTAGCAGATAAATATTATTGGAATATTTGGAAGCAGTTCCCAAGTCAATATTCTTTAGTGTATCCTCCATTCTACATTAGATGCTATAAGCATCACAAACACATGAGCCTGAGGAAAATACTGACATTTCTGTATGGAAGTTCGGTAGAATTCCCAGTAGAATTATCACACATGGGTTATTGAAATACTTCTAAAAAATGTTAAGCATGTTCCTAATTGGGAAAATGTTTTTAGAATGTGGTTATAATTCTGAGACAGCACATAGACAACCTTTAAGGAAGTTAAGGAAGCTAACTAAGAAATCTTTCAGATTTTCTATATAAACAAAAGTCATTAAAAGTTAAGAATAACTGGATGTGGGAGAGACAAGGGGTGAGGAGAGACTAGGAGGAAGGGAGGGAAGGGAAACTGAAGTTGGGATATAATATATGTGAGAAAAAAAAGTCAAGAATAACATTCTCAAGTCTACCATGGTAGACAAATTTGTTCTTTGATTATCACTCTACAAAAAACAGACTTCCAAGTATGTACCAGAAGTATTTCATGCCCCCAATACATGATTTTGATATAACTTCTGTCAAAAGTTCCATTCTTCCAAAAATTCATTCTCAGTGTTACAGAACTTAAAAGACCTGGCAAATATGATTCTGTTAGCTATTAATAACATATCAAAGTGGAGTAAACTTCACTTCTTTGCATATTCCTTTAATATAGAGATTGTAGCTACTGCTGTAAAGATTTAGACAGAAATACTCATGGCTAGAATGAGTCATCACATAAACTACATAAATATTAAACATGTTTCCAATGTCTGACCATTTAATTCAAGCAAGGCCACTTACTGACTAAGATAATTTCTCTTATCACATTGAGTACACATATAATTATGAACATACATACACATGCACATACAACCAGACTTCACAGAAAACAGGAATCTATCCAGGCATTCTAATCAATTCTGTTTCATTTCACAGTGCCTGATTAATTATGCCTGATTTCTGTCAGGTATGTCAGTCCTAAAATTATACACTAGAGATTTTTCTGCCTAATTCATTTTCTTCCCCAACCCCTAAATAATTATTTGAGAGGAAATTAAATTATACATTAAATAAAATAATTTCTTTCCCAGAAGATATCGGACTTCAGGCATTTTTAAGCTGATACTATATAATAAAGTAATTGTGTAATTAGAAATACATTTGTCAAGTAGGTAATTATTATGCTTAGAACATGAAAAAATGACTTCTTAAAGAGAGAAATAAAAAGATGATATTAAGAATTTTAATGGATCAAATGAAAGCTTCAAGTTTTATTGGAAAGAAATAAATGTTCTTAACGAGAATAGGTTTTATGCACTTGAAGGTCTATTTTAAACAGGGTCAGATAATGAGTTTGGGGGAAAGTCTGACTGAATGAATTCCCATTAATACCCCTCTGCAGCATCAAGTTGGGTGTGAGCCAAATGGAAGCTTGTGTCTACAGTGTGTTCTCTCCACCTGTTCCTCCAGTATCAGTACCAGCTTCAGTTGGTCATGGATGATCAACTTGTCATAATCTCCATCTCCACCCTAATCTAAAACATTTTACTCTTTTACCTGCATTAATCCAACAGCCTCTTATTGAGTTCCTATTATCTCTAATTAGTGTGTTTTATTGTCCTGACTTTCATTCAAGGACAATTTATGTAAAGTAAGCTAACCATTCTAAAATGTAAACATAATTCAAACTTAACCATATTCATAATACCATGCAACTATTACATATATCAAGCTCCAAAATGTTTCATTAGAACAAAGTGAACCCAATAAACATTAGCTATCATCTCATCCCCTACCTTGTCCCCATTCCCTGTCAAGAGACAATCTGTTTTTCCTCTCTACGTTGGAATAATCCTCTTGTACACTGTACAGATTTGTCACTCAAATTAGTTTAATAAAATGCTGATTGGCTGGTAGCCAGGCAGAAAGTATATGTATGGTAATTAAATTAAGGATGATGAGAAGGAGAAGGAAGGAGTCAGAGAGTTGCCAGCCATATGCAGAGAGAGCAGGAGATGAATGTGTCATACTAATAAAGGTACCACCATGTGGCAAAGCATAAATAGAAATATGGGTTAATTTAAATGTAAGCATTACTTGGTAACAAGCCTGAGCTTTTGGCTGATCATTTGTAAGTAATATTAAGCCTCTGAGTCAATTATTTGGGATACAGCTGCCAATTATTTGGAAACAGGCAGGTGGGAAAAAAACATCTGCTACACCTGTCCATATATCTTTATATCTATATATCTTTTCTGGATAGTACATATAAATAAAATCATATTTATGTTTAAAGATTTATGTTATATTTATTTATATATTTATGCATAAATGCTTTATATGTATTTATTATGTGTATAACCATGTGAGTGTATGTGCCCATGTGTTTAAGTGCCTTCAGAGGCCAGAAGAGGGTGTTGAATGCCCTGCAACTAGAGGTACAAGATGTTGCAAACCACTCAATGGGTGTGCTGGGATCAGAACTTAGGTCCTTCACTGAGGGTTGTCTTCATCTTATTAATACATAATATTCTGATGGTGAAAAATATTCCATAGTAAGAAATACCTGTTTCTAATTATTTTCGCTACATATCTAGGAGAGAGATGGCTAGATAAAATGGTAATTCTGTGCTTAAATTTTCTAAGGAACTGCTATATTGTTTGCTTAAAGGTTTATTTTATTATTTTTTGTGTGTTTGTATAGGGCTGAGTTATGAATGCACACAATATGTTGGAAGAAACCTTCAGAGTCCAGATGAGGGCATCAGATACACCTGATGGTAGAGTTACAGGTGGTTTGAATCATCACATATGTGTTCTAGGACTCAAATCTAGATCCCCTGGCAAAGCATTGAGTGTTCTTAACAACTGAGATGTGTCTTCAGCCCCTGCTATATGTTTTTAACAGCCACTGTACCATTTACATTTGTACCAGTAGTAGATTATTTCCAGTTTTGCCATACCTTGTTAGCACTTACTGTTCTCTGAATTTTGTCTTGCTTTATAAATTACATCCTCCTGTGTGAAAAGGAACATACCCTATGTTTTTCATTTGCATGCACCTAATGGCTAATAACATTGAGCATCCTTTCCAGCACCTGTTGGACATAAGTAAATATTTGTAGAAATGTTATTTTAAGTTTTTTACCCATTCCGTACTTCAGTTTTTGATATTGTTTTATGATAGTTTTAATATATTCTAAATACTAGATTTCTAACACACAATTTATAATTAATTCTTCTTATCCTGTAGGTTGTCTTCATTGTCTCAATTATCTCCTTCAGTGTACATAAGGTCTTTTTAATATCATATTGATGAAGTACAAAATTATCTATCTTTCTTTTTTACTTGTTCATACTTCTGGTGTCAGGTATAAGAATGTATTGCTAAACCAAAGATTACACAAATTTGCCTCTATGTTTTCTCCTAAGGGATTTATTAAATGAATAAATGATTGGTTCTCAGTCATTTAGTCATTTTGGAGTTGTTGTGCCTAAGGTGTGAGGTGAGGAACAAGCTATGGCCTGTGTCAAATGTGATTCACTGTCTTAAAGTTCCATTGAATTGCAGCCATGCTCTCTCACTTCTACATTGGTTATGACTGTGTTATGAATTGTGTATAAAGTTTCTCCAAAGCTCTTATGTTGAATACATGTTGCCCAGTCATGAATTCAATCATTAAAAAGTTTTTAAATCAAGAGGACCCTAACCTAGTTATCAATGGGTACAAAATTTGATAGCATTCTAGCCAGGTGGTGGAAACTAGGTGTCCTAGTTTGCTCCCTATTGCTGTGATAAAGACTAGGACAAACTAAGCTGGGTAGGAAAGGGTTAATTACATCTTACAAGTTAGTACAGAATGGAGGGAAGCCAAAACAAGAGCTTAGGGCAGGAGCCTGAAGCCAGAACTAAAGCGGAAAGCTAGGAAGGAGTTCTCATCACTAGCTTTCTCCTCTCATTTGCTCAGCCTGTTTTCTTATACTACCCAATACCACCTGCCTAGTGCTGGCACCTCCCCCAGGGTTTTGAGCCGTCGCACATCAATTATTAACAGAGGAAGTGCCCTGCGATCTTGCTTGCAGGCGTTCCTACAGAGGTGGTTTTTCAGTTGAGGCTCCTCTTCAGATAACTCTTGCTTGTGTCAAGTTGACAAAATACTAATGAGGAGAGGTGAGGACTACTTGAAGGAAGTAGCTCACTGAGGTGTATTTGGAGCTTTTCTGTGTCCTTGGGGTGACTGCTTGATAATATGTTGTATACACTGGGCATGCAGGACCCATAGGAAAGTGACCACTGAACTTTGCAAGGCGAGATGGTCCTTCAGGTTCCTTCTTTGCAGAAGAAACTGCTAGATATTCCACAGGACACGTGGAGAAGCAACTAAAAAAACTCTATGCCTAGAGGCTGAAGATGGATGCCCCAACATTGCAGAGGAACTTTGGGTGACTGTCCAGGCATCCATTTGTCTCTGTCATTCTAGATTTTTGAAAGTTGCTTACAATGCACTTCTTATTTACTTAGGTAATATTATATCCTTCTGGAGTCTTTGATGTAGTTGAAGACTAGATAATTATAATTATGGTTTTCCTTGATTATGGTAAGAGATGAGGTAGATATGGAACCTTAGACTCACAAATAAAATTGATAGGATGTCTTCTTTAATTTTGCCAAATACAAATAGACTAGATATTATAACTATAATTCTTGCTTGATAACTGTTTTGTTATATGTAATTTTGCTATGTTGGTGTTAAAACCTTCCTTTTGAATAGAAAAAAAGGGAAAATGATGGGTGATGTCGTTCTGTATGCTGTGAAAATGTGTTGCTCTGATTGGTTGATAAATAAAGCTGTTTGACCAATGGTGAGGCAGAATAAGGTTAGGTGGGACATTCTAACTAGAGATAGACAGGAAGAGAAAGGAGAGGCAGAGGAGATGCTGCTAACCACTTCCAGAAGAAGCAAGATGTACAGATAATGGTAAGATACAAGCCACATGGCAAAGTATAAATTTATAGAAATGGTTTAATTTAAGATATAAGAGCTAGCTAGCAAGAAGGCTACCATGGCCATAGTTTAAAAATAACATAAGCCTGTGTGTGTTTATTTGGGTCTGAGTGGCTGTGGACCTGGTGGGACACAGAAAAACTTTTAGCTACACTGAGGACATGCTTTTAAATGATACATCTTGTTCTTGGCTTCTTCCTGTCCCTCTTTCTGCTTCCTGGATGGCTCAAGGTGAACAGCTCTACTCTGACATACCTTCTCCACCATGGTGTTCTGCCTTTCCTTAGGGCCACAGTAATGAAGCCAGCTAACTTTGAACTGAAACTCTTTAAATCATGAGCCAAGAAAAAATTTCCTTCCCTTAAGTTGTTCATCTCAAGAATTTTGTCAAAGCAACAAAACTATAAATAACATTGTGGTGATACATTATTTGTGCTGAAATGTGATATTTTATTTGTATGTTAATAAATAAAGCTTGCCTGGACATCAGAGGTCAGTGAGCCATAAACAGAAGTCAGGTGGTGGTAGCCCATGCCCTTAATCAGATCACATGGCAGGCAGAGTCTCTGTGTGGTCAAGGACACAGCCAAGCATGGTGACACAAGCCTTTAATCTCAGTACCAACCATAGAGATGTGGAGGTCTGTATAGATGGGCAGTGACAAGGAAGTCATGTGGCTGGGCTTAGAGTCAATGAGAAGACAGAACAGGAAGGCAATAAAAACACAGGTTAGATGGGAAGAATCTCTCTCTGAGGAAGCGGCGAGGTGGTAAGATAAGGTAGTTGTGGCTCTTTGCTAGTTCTCTGATCTCTTTGGCTATTACCTCTGAATTTGGCTCTGTGCTTCTTATTGAATAAGACTGTTTAGAAATTCGTCTACATAACACAGTATGCCTTAACATACAACAGCTGAGAAGTTGATACAGAGAATAAATGGCACCAAAATCTATATTTACTTCCTTGCTCTTTATGATCTCTGCCTTAGAAAGATAATCATAAAACAAAAACTCAATTGTAATAGAACAACTTTAAAGCTTTTATTAAACCTAAAACTTAACTATATTTTATGGTGTTTTGAGCCAAGATCTCCTGTAGCCCAGGATAGCCTCAAAATCACTTTGTAACAGAGAATGATCTCGAATTTCTGACTCTATTGCCTCCACTGTTATGGGATTACAGGCATGAGCCAACATTCATCCTTTATCTAGTTCTGGGGATGGAAGCAGATGCTTCATGTATGCTAGGCAAACAATCTACCAGCTGAACTACATCTACAGCTCTATATTTTACTGTTTCTTAAGATTACTCATGCATAAGTTACTCATGTTAGATACCTTCTAAAATACTTGCAGTAAAATGTTTTCTTGGGTAAAAGACTTATTACAGGACATAAGGTTTTCTATTATTTGTGCCAATATTTTCGGAACTAATGCTGTAGATCAGACCTGAATTAGTTAATGTCCAAGTCTCTTTCATATTCCCCGACTGACCAGAATGCTTTCAAATCTCCCCATTGGCAGATAAAGCAATCATTCCCAAAGAAAACTGATCCCTTCCGACCTGTCTTGATTGGCAACAAGTCCAAATATGTTTCAGTTCACTAGAATCCAAAACAACAGAGCTGATTGCTCCCCTATATCAGTGTGGTGAAGTATTTGACAGCTTTACCCCTGACAACAAGGATTCACCAAAGCTAGCTGCTTACTCACATTTTCTCATTAAAACATGGCAGGGACACTAGGACAGAAGCATCATCCCTTTTGACAACTCATCCAATTCAAGTTCACAACTGATAGATGACTAGCTGAGCTCCTGTGCCTTTCCACTACAGGACAGGATATCTTATGTCTTCAGAAGTTTCCCCCAGGAGAAAAACATGCACCACACATTTAAGGGAGAAAGATGTCACCCTAGGTCAAGATCAATCCTTTTCTTCTGCAGTACTCTACTTACATAACTATAAGCTGATGCTCATCTCTGTTGATGATCCTGGGGTCACCAGAAACAGGCAAACCTGGTCTAGTATAATGTACAATTTCAAACATTTTGAGAACCAATACAATTTATTGGTCTTCCAGTCACCCTGCATGATCCTCACCTGCAGGCATTCCTGGCCACTTCCTTATAAAACAGCTATGATGGCATGATAATCCTAAGGGTATTACAGTAGCAAGCATACCTTAATAATAATCAAAAGCTCTCTAATTGAACTTAAAACTGTAGATGTAACCAACCGCCTTATTAAATAAGAGACACAGAGCCAATGTAAAGATGAAAGCCAAAGAGGTCAGAGCTAAGAGCCTTACCTGCTTTCCGCCAGCTAGCCTCTCCCACCAAGAGACCTCTTCGAAAAGGGGAGTTACTTCCTGTGCGTTTGTCTTATAAAGAGTCCTTGTTCTTCCTTCTCATTGGTTGTAAACCCAACTACTGACTGCCTCGTCACTGCCTGTCTGTACAGAACTCCAGGTCTTCTACGGTTTGTATTGAGATTAAGGGCGTGTGTCTCCAATGCTGGCTGTATCCTTGAACACACAGAGATCTACCTAGTTCTGCTTACCAAGTGCTGGGATTAAAGGCGTGGACCACCACCGCCCTGGCTTTCGCTATGGCTTGCTAATAGCTCTGACCCCTAGGCAACTTTATTTATTAACATACAAATAAAATCACATTTCAGTACAAATAGAATACCACTATATAAAACCCTCTCAACAAGAGGGAAACCATGCCTGGTGTTGGAAACCTAGACAACTACCCAGAGCTAGTGAAGTCATAGCTCTTGGAGGAGAATCTACAACCTCCACTTTACCAAATTAGCATGATCCCTAACTGCACTCTAAATGTTTGTACTTATACCCACAGATAAGTGTGATCCTTATTCCTCATCAAAGAACCTTTTCTTTGCAAGAGACAGAGACCATTACAGAAAACCACAACCAATCAAAATGGAGAGTTGTAGAGCTCAGTCCTGATGGATACATCTACAAAACAACTCTCACACCTAAGGGTCAGAGAGCATTGAGGAAGACAGTGATGGAGGACAGAGGATCAGGGAGTTTGCTGTCAGTATCTCCTAGAAAGTTAGAAGCTACAACCTTAAAAGTCCATCAACAAGGCTGTCTAAACATGACCTAAGGAAGGACATAATAGATGTATCAAAGTGAACGGTGAATAGCCTATGAAACCTCAACCTTATACAAAGAACTACAAGCAACTAAGAATGCTGAGGGTGGGAAAAATAATCTTCCCCAGGGAAGGGCACACTAACTGGTTATCCAATACCAACTAGTCAGTTCTGAAAACATAAATATAAGTAACATTGTACAGACTGTGCAAATTATATTCAGGAAGATATATGTATATAAATATGCATTTAACAATTAATGAAAAAAAGAGGCCATGAATTAGAAAAAAAGCAAGGCTGTTTGCATGGAGAAAATGGAAGGGAGAAGTGAAATAATTATATTATAAACTGAAAAATACAATAAAATTACAAAACAAAACCAGCTTTTCCTACTTAGGGTTATCATTGCTGTGATAAAACACCATGACCAAAAGCAAATTAAGGAGAAAAAGTTTTATTTGGCTTATATTTCCCAAACAGGGCAAAAACCTGATGCAGAGGCCACGGAGGATGCTGCTTACTGACTTGCTCCTCGAGGTTTTCTCAGTTCACTTTATTGTGGAACCCAGGACAACTAGCCCAGGAGTGGGATCACCCATAATGGGATGGGCTCTCCCCAACTAATCACTAATTAAGAAAATGCCTACAGCTTAATATGATCTTCTGGAGGCATTTTCTCATTTAAGGTTTCACCTTTCTGATGGCTCTAACTTGTGTCAAGTTGAAATAAAACTAACCAGCACACAGCTGTTGTGGTTTCCACAAGAGTTCCTTCCTCCACAGTAGTTAGCAAAGTGGGGCTCTCAAAACCAATAGAGCTCCATCCAAGCCCTGAGATCCCTGCTAAACTTAGTTCTGTCTCAACACAGTCCTCTTTGGTGGACTGGGTATCATACAACATCTCTGATCTCTACTCTTTTACTATCACTTTAATCTTGTGTTTTCTTGTTTGCTATTCAATGCTTTACATAGGTTCCATGCATTTGAATCTCAGGATGGGCTATTTAACATAGATCTGAGTTGTGTATCTTTTAACCTTCTCCCACCAGCCATAAGAACTAACAAGGCAACACTCTTATCTCATCCTTCCCTTTTCCCACTTTCCTTTGCAGACAAAGGATGGTTAGCCTAGGTCTCTCTTTTCATTGTACACTCTCCTACACCCAGGTAAGACCCTCTGGGCACCACCTCAGCCTCAATTTCATGTCTTATTTCCTTGATTTCTTTAAGGGATTTATTCATTTCCTCTTTAAGGATCTCTATCATCTTCATAAAGTTGGTTTTAAGGTAGTTTTCTTGTGTTTCAGCTGTGTTAGAATATCCAGGCCTTTCTATAGAGGGATGGCTAAGAACTGGTGGTGACATATTGCCCTGGCTATTGATTATGTTCTTATACTGATATTTAGGCAGCTGGATTTGGAGTGCTTATAGATCTAGGTTCTGATTTTTGGGTTTTTCTTTGTTGGATGGGTGTTTTTTTTTCTTGGTTTCTGTTTCCTCTCTGGTCTTCTGCCTAGAAGACCTGTGATTGAGTAGAGGGTCACTGCCTGAATTAGGGACTGGACTTCTGATAGCCTCTGGTCCAGCAGGGGATTGCTGCCAAACTTGGAGGCTGGAGTTCTGGTGGTATAAGTGGTCTCTGGTCTGGCCTGTGGTCCTCTGGGGTTCAGGATGCTGGTCTGGCTTACAGTGGTATAGGAGGCTTCTGCCTAGTTTTCAGGGAGCTGGCCTGGTCTCTGGGGTTCAGGATTCTGATTTGGCCTCTGTTGGTGTAGGAGGCTGCAGCCAGAGTTGTGGGCTGGGATATGGTAACAAGGTGAGAAAGGGTGGTTGCAATTATGCTGGGCAGCTGGAGGCAGGGCAGGAGTAGGTTGGGGTGGTGGCTTACCTGATTTTCAGGTAGCTGGCTTGGACTTTGATGGGGTAGAAGGCTTCTGCCAGAGGTGTGGGCCAGGGTATAGTGATGAGGAGAGGAGGAGCATTTGGAGTTCTGCTGGGCAAGCAAGGGTGTGGAGGGGGCAGTTGGTTTACTTGCTTGTCAGACAGCTGGCCTGGCCTATAATGGGGAAAGGGCTTCAGCTGGTTTTCAGGGAGCTCGCCTAGCCTCTGACAGGGTAGCAGGCTTCCACTGGAGCTGTGGGCTGGGATATGGTGAGAAGGAGAGGATGGGCAGTTGGGGTTATGCTGGGAGGTGTATGCAGGGTGAGGGGCAGTCTTATCTGGGGTTCAGGGCTCTGGCCTGGCCTCTGATGGGGTAGGAGACTGCTGCCAGAGCTGTGGGCTGGGATATGGTTGTTCATATTCTAATGAGAGACAGAAAGGGTGTGGAACTGAATGGGAAGGGAAACTGTAATCAGAATATATTGTATGAAAAAACCCATTCTCAATAAAATAGCATAGAAAAATAGAAGAGAGAGAGAGAGAGAGAGAGAGAGAGAGAGAGAGAGAGAGAGAGATTGTGTAGATCAGGCCCAACAGATACATCTGTCTCACAGTTCCTGCATCTATGGCTGAGGGAACATTGAAAAAGATGGAGGAGAAAAATAGGAAGAGCCAGAACACCATGAAGTCTGCTGTGAAGCAGTCTCTTCTAGAAACAGCTGCATAAACAAGACCACAGCAACAACAATATCATGTGGAAGGGAGAACTGGACCCCAGACAAAGAACTACAGGCAGCAATTGGCAACTGGGAGAAGGAGAATTAGCCTTTCCCAGGGATGAGCCCCTTACTGATTAACCAATGCAGAGTGGTCAGCCTTGAAAAAATATACATACTAAAAATGGATTCAGTAGTTTGTGTTCTGTGTATTTGTGCACACACGGAGCATAAATAATCAAAGGAAAAGAGGCCATTATCTTGAGAGTGGTTTGAGGGAATGTCACTGGGAGGGGCTGGAGGAGAAAAAGATGGGGAAGTTATATAATGCCATTTCAATTAAAATATATTTTAAGAAGTAAGAAAACACCTAGCCATTGCTTGTAAAATATCCTGTCTTCTCAGTCCCTTAGTTCTTCCTTTTTTCTATTTTTTTTTTTGAGACAGGCTATCATTCAGCCCAGAGTAGCCTAGAACTTGGTATATAGCAGAGGATGACCTTGAACTTCTGACCCTAATGTCTCTATTTCCCAAGTGGTAGGATTATAAGAGTGTGACACCACCAAATCTTTGAACTATCAAGTCCAACTGTATTTTTACTTCCTGTTATGAATCATAATGAGTCTCTTCTCATTGTTTTTGCACATGCCCCTCTCCCCAACCATACTACTGTACAATCTACTTTCCAAATATATCACTGTCTGAGAAAATCCTTGATATTACTCTGTTTCCAGACCAGGCTTGCCATCCAGAGTGAGAAGTTCTCACTAGTGAATGAAGTCATATAGCTAGTCAGTGGTGAAATGAAGGTTCAGAACTAGAACGCTGATGTTGAGTTCTCAGAAACTTAGTCACCTGGCATTGGTTGGTATGTCTAATTGTATCAAGTCACACCTGAAAAACATAGAGTTAAGTTGTCATCAATGGAAGCTGAAGTTATCAAGTGCAGACACCGACAAGGACATGATGTGTTTCTGCATCAAAGCTTCCAGGACTGATATGAAATAAATGATTCCCACCGGGGGAATGACTTGAGTATACATTAATAATTGTACAGTTAGAGTAATACCCAGACAGCAGGTGCTGCAGTGACACCAGGGACAAGCAGAAGGGGGATCTGTACTGACCCTGATTCCTTGTCCTGTGCCTTAGACTATTATCTTCTAGTGCCAAATGATCTGTGAAATGAAAAATATTTTAAGAGAAGCCACACATATCTCAAATCACCATTGGGATTTTTGTTTTTTAATGCTCATTTTATATTTTAGGACATGAAAAAGCAAGCCACAGAAAACTGGACAAAGGGGTCAGACTCACATCTTCTGATAGCCAGTTCCTCTGGCATAGAGGCCATCAGCAAACCATTCAGAATTATTCACCTAAATTGCATCCTAGGTTCCCCAAAAAGCCTTTAATAGGGCTGACATCTGGTTTCATTACTATGTGAGTCATTCTCTTACTGTTAATGTGTCTTCCACATAAGCAGGACCATGGTGGATTTTGCACCTCTTAGAGAGTGGAGGCCACTACCCTATTTTATATAAAACTGGCTGCTGTGGTACAATGAGAGGAGAAATGAATTTCATCATTTTGATGGCAGCCTGTTCAACTGCAACCAGGGGACAGGCATGACTCAGAGAAAATGGGGTGCTTTAGTATTTGGCAGTGTGGTTATCACAGTCTGTCAGCTTAAATGCTTACATAACTTACTTGTTTACACAAAAATCACACATTACGATTTGCCTAGTCATTGATTTTGTCATCAAATATAATTACAGCAAGGCATTAATTATTTATGTTACTTTTATTTGAATAAAAAATATCTGCTAAAATGACTACTTCAGCAAATTCATAAGATATCCTTACCACATAGTCTTTTCATTCTGAGGGTTTTGTACAATTGCTTCAGTTTCTATGTAGAATACCAGAAAGAGTTAGAGATTCAGCTCCTAAGGCAGAATCTTGGATTGGGAGCCAATGAATTCACATAATACTGAAACTAGTTTATAGGGTCACCATGACTTTTTAAAGTGAAAATTTTCTTCTTGGTAATAGCTGTAACTTTAATTTATAACTTTTTATAACATAATAAAATTTTTGTTGTAGAGAATGTAGTACCTGGCTGGTATTCATTGGTAAGGGAAGATGTGTTTTTGCTGTGGTAAAGATAAAAATAGTCACCATGCACTTGAGGGCCTTAGCTGTCTTACACACCCTACCTATTTTATTATTGTTAATCACCTTATGAGATACAAAATCTCTTTGCCTCTACTTTACAAATGTGAAACCGATGCATAGGTTAACTGAGTGAAATAATTTCGTTAAACTCAAACAGACAATAAGACACATCACTATTTCATCTGCTGCATCTCACCATTTGCCACTTATGTCTACCAAGTATTGAGCACTGACTTTGAGTCCTACAAGAGCGAATGCTTTTCATTTGACTGACGCAGACAAAGAAACTGAATCTCATATTATGTAACTTACAGATGAAGCAACTGGCATGTATGATAATTAAATGAATTTCCCGTGGTATCCTGATAGCAGTGACATTCTTTCAAGCTCATAATGGAATGCAGACATTAGTACATTTAAGGGCGTTTTGTTTTGTTTATTTCTCTGGATTTCAAATTGTTTTCTGTAGTGACCCTGTGTTGATCAATCATCTCATCTTTTAGAGTCTTGTGCACTTACAAGAACTTGTTGAATGGGAAGTTTTCTAAATTTCAGGATTAAAGTCAGATATAATTGTTTTTAAAAATTAAAGAAAGACCTTATCTTTCTCTAAGTTTATGTCCACAGTGAAAGTAATACCTCCTCACCTGAATCTAATCAAATGGATTTGGTGTGCTGGGTCCAATTTTATGTGTGATTCATCTGTACATTATTTTTTGAGAGTTTAAGTCTTTGCTCCAATAAGATAAGAAAAAATTTTGATGCTTGATCACTTGTGTTAATGCTTTATCTTGATTCCCATAGAATTAGAAGCTTTTCTTTTTGAAGAGATTTCTAGAGGGAAGATTTGATTGTATTTTCAAGTGTACTTACAGTAATAATAATGTACTTGGCTGTAATTCTCTAGCACTTTATGTAAGTATTATAATTAATCTTCACTATAATCAAGATACTGATTATGTACATTTTATTAAGGTATAGAAAGTGAGGAACAATTGGGAAGTCATAAGGCCAGAAATGTAATTGCCCAAAGCCACATAGTTAGTAAGTGAAGGAATCCAGTCTTAGCTTAGCAACATTGAAACTGCACAGCGGGAGCCAGTCTCAGGATATACTAGAAGTGGAAACAGAAAATGGAAAACTAGGGGCTTCATAGTTGCTGGCATATTAAAATAAATGATAGCTACATAGTGTGTGTGTGTGTGTGTGTGTGTGTGTGTGTATGTGTGTGTGTGTGTGTTCATGTAGGTAGGTAAGTGTGTGTAAAAAGCACAAATGCATGCACACATAAACACAGATACATGAACACACACACACACACACACACACACACACACAAAGACTAATCCTGAGAGTGAGACATGGAAAAACATTTTTTAAATTAAATTTCCTTTTAGACATTTTTGCACATGCACATAATGCATACTGATGACTATAGAAAGTTAACGGAAGGACAGACTCCATTTATGCTGCTGTGCATTTATGTAGGCATCACCCACAATGGGGTGGAATTTACAGTGGTGTGGCTGCTTTGGGATCACATATATCATTGTAAGTAACCCTGTGTCCATGCTCTGTATCTGTTAGCTCAATAATATTATTGGTTCTTAAGTTGGACTTTGGTGGAATCATACTTCGGACTGTTGTTGGGACCCTACAATAAGGAGTTGATGCTTACCTCTCCCCTTTGGAAAGAGTTCCCGCAACTCTTGACAGAGCTGACAGAATCACAAGAGCAAGGACAAATTTGGGAAGGGTGTTGTCAATAGTCCTGCTATGAGTGACAAGACACACAACTGAAGCTAAGCTGTCTGAAGGTTCACTGTCTCTGGGAGGAATCCCCACATGGCTATCTTTCCCCATGTGGCTATCTTTGCTGCAAGTGGTGTGGCTTGTGTCCATTTCTCCTCTCAGCCTTGGAACACCATCCGGCATAGACCTGTGCAGGTGCTATGCATGGTCTCTGCATTGTGCACCGTTGTGATTTTCTGTGATTGTCTTCACCCTCTGGTATGCTCATCAGGAGGGAGATCATGCCTGGTACTGGAAACCTAGCCACCTTCTGGGGCTAGTGAAGTTATGAACCTTAAAAATGATCTACAACTGCCACTTTTCTAGACCAGCATAATTCTTCACTACATTTTAAATCTCATCCTTATACCCACAGATAAATGTATATAGTACCCCTCATCAAAGAAGCTTTGATACAGAAAACTGTAGCATGAATTCTAATTGGTATTAATTAATAAAAACTCAGAGTCAGATATCAGGGTGAAAGCTGAAAGCTCAGAGAAACAGAGCAACCAGCCACTATTTCTTACCTATATGAAATTCTCAGCATGAAAGAGAGTGAGGTCCTGTCTCCTCCCATCCTTTCTCTGCCCAGCCATATCACTTCCTGTCTCAACCTCCCTAGTGCTGTGATTAAAGGCTTGTGTGCCTCCCAAGTAATGGGAGCATAGGCAGAAGATTCCAAGTTCTGGGATTAAAGGTGTGTGCCACTACTGCCTGGCCTCTGTGCTAAGGAGTGGCCAGGGCTAAGGAGATTGCCCTCTAATCTTCAAGCAAGCCTTATGTGTTAGAGCATACACAAAATATCACCACAGAAAAAGTTTTCTTATCCTTAAGAACTAACTAGTAACAAAGAGTGACTTCTATATGGTTACAAAGTGTCATTCGGGTGTGATAAAAACATTCTAGAACCCAGTAACAGCAAGTCATGGTTACACAACATTATAGGTACACTGAATTTTGCTCCTTAAAATTGTTACCTCAATGTTACATGACTGTTATCCAACTGAAAATGAATTTAAAAGTAGTGATAGTTTAAGAATACTTATGCTGATGGTACAGAATTCTAAATATTGTACATGTAATTTCTATCATGTTCTTGACCCCTGGTCACAATTTTCTGCCTCACCAATACCTGAGTTGGATTAATTTTTTTTTTTTTTTTTGGTTTTTCGAGACAGGGTTTCTCTGTGTAGCTTTGCGCCTCTCCTGGAACTCACTTGGTAGACCAGGCTGGCCTCAAACTCACAGAGATACGCCTGCCTCTGCCTCCCAAGTGCTGGGATTAAAGGCGTGCGCCACCACCGCCCAGCTGGATAAATATTTTTGTTCATTGTCCTTCCAGGAAGCTGTAGGTTTTATCATCCAACTTGAAGCACTCTGTGTACATTCTTTGCCTGATACTAATTACTTATTGCTCTTCTTAGAAATTATTTTGTGCAAGTATATAGAGAGCAGCCTCCATTCCAAGGACTTCATTTTATTATTATACAATGCAAAGTTCTGCGTATTGACAATATTTCTTTTTTTCCAGGTTCATAATTTATTGTACAAATTCAGTATTACATGATGAGTTGACATCAGCTTCTTCAGGAAGGGGACTTAACAGATGAGGTCAGACATTTCAAAATCCATTTATGTTGCTTTAACAGCTGGGGTTTTTCTAGGCCTTAACTTGAAGTGTAAGACCAGCAAAACAATGCCTCCACATGTGGTCAGTACACACTGGAAAAAAAGAAAGATGTAATTGAAAGTTATCACATCCCTATTACTCTGAGATATAAATGCTTAAAGATGTAATTAATACTTACATTCATTCTACCTGTGAGAGTGTAAGAGTTGAAATACTTTTTAATACCAGTAAACTGGAATTGGCCATCACTTTCTGAACCAGCCATGACTTCTATCTTCACCCAAATCACAAAATCCGCAGCTAATGTCCTTCAACAAGCCCAGCTACCAGCTTGGCCCAACCAGAAGACCCTATTTCTAACCTTTGACTTTTAAAGGGATGTTACAAAAAACTGTTACCAACATTGCCTTAACATTGACAATCATATTTTACTACTGTGTCTATTTTCCAGTTTTTTGCTGTTACAATGTCCTACATCCTATGAAATTTTTATTTCCATTTCCTTTCCAATGTTCTGCCTCCTACACTACCTGATGTTAGTGGCTTACAAGAGTTTCATAGTGAGCATCTTTAAGCCTTTAAATGTGCTTATAACTCTTATTTGATTATCCAACCTTATAAAATGGCTTTTTAAATCTCTCACTTGTCTCTTTCTCATCTCAACTTGATTATTTATGCTTTTCTGAAACTATAGATTATTTACATCTTATCATATGATAATAATGCTGATTTTTATTTCGGGCACTCTGTAGCAGGAATCTTAGAAGGTCTTATTAATAAAATCAAACCTGAGGCCAGTTATTGGGGTGAATGCTGGAAGATCAGAGAAGCAGAACAAGCCGTAGCTACTTCACCTTGCCAATTCCTCAGCTGGTCCTGTTTCCTCAGACTGGAAACCTCTGAGTCCTCATCTGGAATGAATCTCAGCTGAACTGCTGCCTGAAAGCCTGAAAGCTTAACCAGCCAAATGCTTCTAGTTCCTAGCCTTCACACCTTATATACCTTTCTGCTTTCTGCCCTTACTTCCTGGGATTAAAGGCATGTGTCACCATGCCTGGCTGTTTCCAATGTGGCCTTGAACTCACAGAGATCCAGAGGGATTTCTGCCTCTGGAATGCTAGGATTAAAGGTGTGAGTGCCACCATTTTATAGCCTCTGTATCTAGTGGCTGTCCTGTCTCTGATCCCAGATAAGTTTATTAGGGTGCACAATATTTTGGGGAACACAATACCACCACAGCACCCTGTACTAAGCAGACTAGTTTTCAGGCATTCCTATCCCTGTCTTCCTCAGTTGAAATCCATTCTTTTAAATCTCCTTGAAGTTGCATCTTAGACCCATAAGAATTATGTTTTTATTCTCCCATGCACAGACATGCCCAATGCTGACATAACTGGGGTACCATGGAGGCCAGCAATCACCCTTTCTGCATGCCTTTTTTTCCTCAGGACTTTGGGAATTGCTGTGTCTTCTGCCATGGCCTTCATGTTAAAAGGTCTCAGATAGACTGATTTCCTTTCTCCTCATAAGGATTTTGCCCTTCATGTTGTTACAGATAGCATTTTTAATCTCTGAATTACAGTAACTTTTTAGAATGAAATCTCAGTTTTAATCATTCTACATCATTTCGAGGTATCATATGACTTTTTTGTAAAACTTTAAATTATATGTTTAAGTACCATCCATTTATGTTTCACTGATTGTAAAAGCTTCAGGGATTCCTTTCACTCATCGACATTTCTTGGTTCAATCTTTGAATTTTTATGGATTTCTGTTAAATTTTGCTTACCTCCTTTAAGTCAATCTTCATAGTTACAGACCATTTCAGCAATGACCTTTCCCTTTTGGGGATGTTTCCAATGTAGTTATAATATTTTCTTTTGTTTCTCTCATTTTAATTTTGAGCTCATTTCAATATGCTTTATGATCCTTATCATATATTCCCCCAGCCCTCTGAACAAAAGCTCTCCATCACATGTATGATTTGTACACACATGTGTATAAATTCCTCTAATCTATTTCTTATTTTATTTATTATTTTATTAGCATCATTTTGTGGTGGTATTGTGTTCCCCAAAATATTGTGTATGCTAATAAACTTATCTGGGGTCAGAGAACAGGACAGCCACAATATTAAACATAGAGGTTAGGCAGTGGTAGCATACGCCTTTAATCCTAGCATTCCAGAGGCAGAAATTCATGTGTTCAAGGATACACCCAAGCATGGTGATCCACGCCTTTAATCCCAGAAAGCACGCCTTTAATCCCAGGGAGTGGTGGTAGAAAGCAGAAACATATATAAGGCGTGAGGACCAGAAACTAGAAGCATTTGGCCTGAGCAGGCATTTGGCCTGGAGAAACATTTGGCCTGGTTAAGCATTTAGGCTTTCAAGAAGCAGCAGTTCAGCTGAGGCCCATTCGGATATAAGGACACAGAGGCCTCCAGTCTGAGGAAGCAAGACCAGCTGAGAATCTGGCGAGGTGAGATAGCTGTGACTTATTCTGTCTCTCTGACCTTCCAGTGTTCACCCCAATACCTGGCCTCAAGTTTGATTTTATTAATAAGAACTTTTAAGATTCATGCTACATCTGGCGCCCAACGTTCGTGGTATGAATTCATGAAAAAGCTGTGGCCTTGTGAGTCCCAACTCAGGCCCGAGCTACACTCGGCCAGTTGTGGTGAAGCACACTGGTTGGATTTACTGAAGGAGGCAGAGGCAGGAGGATCCCGAGTTTGAGGCCGGCCTAGGAGGCTTGCTAAGGAGAAGCTTCGGTCAGGACCTGACTACAAACGGTGGCAGTGGGACCATGGAGGCAGTGGTTGCTACTCCGAGTTGCTGGCTGCTTCTCATCATGTTGGTGACTGCGGTGATGCTGCTACCTGGGACAAAGGATTTACTACTGCTGGTTCAGAGAAGAATTGCCAGGACCATCGTGTTACAAGAAAGCATCGGCAAAGGTCAGTTTGAAAAAGGTTGGCAAGACAAATGGTGGGGAGAAATTGCTGTGAAGATATTCTCTTCTAGGGAAGAACATTCGTGGTTCCAAGAGACAGACATTTATCAGACTGTGATTACTCCAAAGCACAGAGGAGGCAAAAAAAAAAAAGAAAGAAAGAAAGAAAGAAAGAAAGAAAGAAAGAAAGAAAGAAAGAAAGAAAGAAAGAAAGAAAGAAAGAAAGAAAGAAAGAGAAAGGAAGAAAGGAAGGAAGAAAGAAGTCTGCAGTGAACCATGACCATGCCTAACAGGGACTTTGAAATCTCCAAAAAGGTGACGGAATCCCACAAGGACTATGATAAAGCCATTATGCTGATTAACACAAAGGAAAGATCGACTTTGGAGTACAAATTGTTTAGGACAATTTTGAGATGGCTGGCTGAGATGATCCAGCCTGACAGACTACTCAAACAAGGACTTGTGACAAGCCCTGAACTTTCCTTTTATGCAGAGACTAGACAAATGATACAGGACTTGACAATTAACCTAAAAATTTTCTTTTCAAGATTCCCTAAAGGTATCTTCACCACTAGAAAGTAAAAGAGAAAAAGAAAATAGATAAGAGATAGATCATTGAATCTACTCTGAGAAAAAAGATAAAGAAATAATAAGATAAATAGGTAGATCACTGAATCTACACTGGAGAAAAAGGGGAAGATATAAAAATGACAAAAGGTAGACTACTGAATGTATTATGAAAAGAAAAAAGAGAGAATATGGATATGATAAGATAAAAAGGGAGATTATGGAATCTACTTTTAAAAAGGAGCTACTTGTTTTAAATAGGATAAGTAATGAAAAATTTTTTTGTCTGAATTTGTCAAATGTTACTGGACTGGACATTGTTAATATATATAGTGGAGTTTTTTGTCTGAATCTGACAAATGTTAATGGACTAGACATCGTTAATGTAATCTTGACTGTGTATATTGTATATACTTACTGGATATAGTTTTTCTTGTATTAGTTATAAGCTTTTTTAATTTTAGACAAAAAGAGAGGAAATGTGGTGGTATTGTGTTCCCCAAAATATTGTGTATGCTAATAAACTTATCTGGGGTCAGAGAACAGGACAGCCACAATATTAAACATGAGGATAGGCAGTGGTAGCATACGCCTTTAATCCTAGCATTCCAGAGACAGAAATCCCTCTGGATCTCTGTGAGTTCAAGGCCACATGGGAAACAGCCAGGCGTGGTGACCCACACCTTTAATCCCAGAAAGCCACACCTTTAATCTCAGGGAGTGGTGGTAGAAAGCAGAAAAGTATATAAGGCGTGAGGACCAGAAACTCAAGGCATTTGGCCTGAGCAGGCATTTGGCCTGGAGAAGCCTTTGGCCTGGAGAAGAATGTGGCTGGTTAAGCATTCAGGCTTCTAGCAGCAGTTCAGCTGAGACCCATTCTGGATGAGGGCTCGGGGCATCCAGTCTGAGGAAACAAGACCAGCTGAGGACCCAGCGAGGTGAGATAGCTGTGGCTTATTCTGTCTCTCTGACCTTCCAGTGTTCACCCCAATAACTGGCCTCGGGTTTGATTTTATTAATAAGACTCTTTAAGATTCATGCTACATCATTTAAAAAAATCAAGAGTGTTTTTATCTTTTAAAATTTTTGAATCACTGTAAATATTGCTTCATTTATAAGTATTTACACATTTTTACATTTCTTCTGTGTACAAATAAATGAATATATGTAAATACTATAACAAAAATAAATATGCCATTATTAACATTTTGTACTCAATCACAGCTGACAAATTACAGAAGAATTAAGAGCATATTTTTTACCACTTTTTGCAACACTCCAAAGGACTAACAGCATTTTGTACTTCACAAATGTTCACAAATATAAATACATTTTCAGGTCAGGAACAATTTGAGAAGCCTCATTGTTCCTTAGCTTTTCTCTGGAAATGATAAATAAAATAACACACCAGTAAACTACCTGTAGAATTTTATTTTCCTGGATAAGAAAATAAGATAATCATCTCACTCAGAATAGAAGGCCAGGAAAATAAAAAGTAAGTAAGATATTTTCCTCATCTCCTCAAAGAATCACCATTCAGCAACAGCACAAATTAGAAGTAACTACAACCATAAAAAGAATAAATTCATTAAAAATATCCTTCATATACTTAACAGGATTCCAATATTATAATAAGAACCCTGAGTAAAAAGAGAAATAAATAGACATAATTTCTATCCATGAAGAGTTTAAGCTGATGAGAGATTTAAGTGTGTGAATAAGGTCCACTACCATTTCTTTGAAAAATAAATAAAGTTCAGTATTTTGCCAAATTATACAATTTAGAGAAGTAACAGCATAATTATAATGGAAAGAAACTATTTAAGGTCACTTCTAGCTTAGCTCCAACACTGAGTCTAAATAGATATGATGATGATTTGGGGATGACTAAACCACAAAACAGTGTTTTTCCAATTATTGTCACTTTCTTCATACAGGCAATGAATATCTGGCAAAGTCTAATTAAAATATGAACTGTGACATTTGTTAATCAAAACTGTTTTATGGTGCCAGTTCATTTCGATAATAACTACGTGAAACTTGTAGAAATCAGGAGTGTTTTTAGTTTCACTTAATTTTTTACAACTTTAATTTTTTACGGACAAATGCTCTTTATTCTTCTTCTGCCTATGACAAATTTCCAAGCATATTTGTATATGTAGACGTATATATCCCTTCATTAGCAACTTGTTAGTAATAAAAAGTTTACAAGGATATTTCTCAGGGTCACAAGCATTCTTTGTGGATATGATAAGAGTCACATGTAGCAATGACTTGTCAGTTTTAATTGATACTGGCAGCAGCTGCAGTTGTAAAAGTTCTGGCTTATTTCTTTTTTTTAATTTTATTTTATTTTACAATATCATTCAGTTCTACATATTAGCCACAGATTCCCTTGTTCTCCCCCCTCCTGCCCCCCTCCCTTTCCCTCCAGCCCACCCCCCATTCCCACCTCCTCCAGGGCAAAGCCTCCCTGGAGGACTGAGATCCTTTGACAACTTAGCAATTTTTATGAATGAGATTTTTTTTTGTATTGGTTTTTGTTTGTTATTGTGAGAAATATCTTAAAGAGTGTTTATTCTGCATAAACAGCAAGCATACAGGGGTCGATCATTTACACAAAATGGCAGTGACGACCTGGAACAAAGGCAGGCAGGCCCTTTTAACAAGGAACTTGGGGAATTCTAAGCGTGGTGTGCTGAGGGTGCTGTGAATGTGTTGCTCTGATTGATTGATAAATAAAACGCTGATTGGCCAGTAGCCAGGCAGAAAGTATAGGATAGGCAGAACAAGCAGAGAAGAGAATGTTGGGAAGTAGAAGGCTAAGTCAGGAGATGCTGCCCACCACAGCCAGGATGAGAAGCAGATGTGAAGATACCGGTAAGCCATGGGCCATGTGGCAAGATATAGATTTATAGAAATGGGTTAATTTAAGATTTAAGAGCTAGTCAATAGTTAGCCTGAGCTAATGGCTGAGCAATTTTAATTAATACGAGCTTCTGGGTGATTATTTTATAAGTGGGCTGCAGCCGGGCGTTGGTGGTGCACACCTTTAATCCCAGCACTCGGGAGGCAGAGGCAGGAGTATCTCTGTGAGTTCGAGGCCAGCCTGGGCTACCCAAGTGAGCTCCAGGAAAGGCGCAAAGCTACACAGAGAAACCCTGTCTCGAAAAACCAAAAAAAAAAAAAAAAAAGTGGGCTGCAGAACTGCCAGGGCCCACCAGCTACAGAGGTGAGCTAATCTTTGTTCTAATTGGTCAGTCAAGGAGCAGTTACATGGGGTGCGTATTGATTGGATGGGGCAAGTAACAATTCCACCCTTTGCAGGCTTTTTAGTCATAAATGGTTAGTAACAGCTGTCTCCTGTAACTTTGGACCCCCTAGCCTTATAAGGCCAGGTCTGAAACTGTTTAACTGATTGGCTATGAGAGGGTCAGGAAGCCAGACCAGATCCATGACAGATTTCTAATAGCCCTGCCTGGGACCAGACCTTAGTTTCGGTTGACTGGAACTGGCTGGAGCTGAGCAAGCAGTTTGCAAGCAGTTCTCAGAAAGACCACAACTCAGGGGAAACCAAACAGCAGGCACCCCACAGCCTTCTGCTGGCTCATCAGGAGCCACCCTGCAGCTGCAAAGTCCCATAGACTAATCTTTCCTCTACCAGTCAGCACCAGATTAATCCCTTCTCCCTGAAATTCCCCTAACTCTGCTTAAATGGAGCTTGCAACTTCCCTTTGAGGTCGCTATTTGCCACCCCAACATGTTGAAAATAATAAATGCTCTTGCTAATTGCATATGTGACTGATGGTCTTTCTTGGGGGCTTTTCTTGGACCCTAACATATGGTGCATTGGCCAGGAAGCTGCCCCAAGACCCCTGACACGCTGAGCATTAAAAACTTGCTGACCAGTAAGTGTAAGTGTGAGTGTTCTTTGCCTTGATCTGTCGTTGTTCTGACTGTCTGACTGTCACATGTTCTTCTGTGTTTCTTCCTCTAGGAAGCTCGAGATAACTGAATCTGGAGGCCAAGGTTTGCCTGGCAGAGGAGCTAGAGGTACCTCCACCACTTGGGCCAGGAGACATCCCAGAATCACTTGAGAGGGATGACAGGGTCCCTTTTGGTTTAACTGGAATAGAGGGTCCCTTTGGTTAAATGAAAATACAGGTTGCTCCTGTTGCAAAACAGAACTCCCCCAAAGAACAAGCCCATTCCTGGTTTCTTTTTTGTGTGCCCTACCAGTACATTATGGTATTGTGGTCTCTGTTGCCCCCTTATGTTTTTTGTCTGCTCACTACATAACACTTAAGACACTTCCCGTATTTGCTAAGCTGCTGCGGCCGTGTTGTGATGGCGCGCCAAGTAGCGGCATACTGGAGCAAAAGTTCAAACACCAAAGAATTGTTGCAGTAGCCTAAAAAGCTAACAATCTTTTTTTATTTTTCAGAATACCGACTATAAATTCTGTCACTATTTGCCACCCCAACATATTAAAAATAATAAATGCCTTGTTAATTGCATACATAACTAATAATTTTTCTTGGGGGCTTCTCTCAAACCCTAACAGATTAACTTGGCTGGGGCACTTCCTAGACTCAGGCTTAGGTCATTTTCTACAATAGAGTTGCTCTGTATCTAAAATGGAAACACATTCCGGCCCCTTCAGTATTATCACCTGTTAAAGTCCAGAGTCACAACCAAAACTATGAATGATATTTTTAATTCTGAATATGAAAAATGTTTCACTCTGTCCAAGCCACATGATCATCCCCCTATATTGTGTTTTAGACATTTTATAGCTTTGGGTTTCTCTTTTTCACTTATGTTTATAAATAATATTTAATTAATTTTTCTAAGCAGTGGGTGGAACAGGTTGACTTTTTTGCATGTAGATATCTAAGTGATATGATTTGTTGAAAAGGAAATCTTTTCCCCACTAATCATCTTTTAAAACTGTTTAACTGGTCACCCTATCACATATGATTTCTGATATCTGAGGTCATTTAAAATTGGAGAATAAGGAAGGAAGGTTCCTGCTATTCTACATGAAATGGAAGTTGGAGTCTAGTTTCAAAGCTGTTTTTCCTGCTCAAAATGAACCTTATACATTTAGTCATCATTATTTCCATGTTACACATTTGTAACCTGAAGTTTGGAGGTTAAACAATTTACTTAATTCACAGAGTTAATGCAGTGATTAAATGAGAAAAGGCTTGTAAAAAGACACCATTGCATATGACATCATAATCACATAAGTAATCGTAAATAGTTTAAATCCATTTATGACTATTTGTTAAATTAATTCAACTACCATAACAACTGCCTTCTGTTTATGTATCAATACACATCAATGATTTCCCCAATACCCATCAATATGTTCCCTTGCAATCATTATTTTTATTTTCTCCCCAGCACACTTTGATGAGAGTTTTCTTGGTTTAATCAAGAACCCATTGGTACCCCAGTATCAGCTTGATTGCTCTCCTCGGGACCTCTGGTCTCATTCATTAGGTGCTATCATACCGTTTCCAGGAAATGGCAACTGATTGCAACATTTCACCAGCATAAAGCTCATTCAATAAAAATAAAAGGAGACTGAGAGAATGAAGATTTGAAGAAATCATAAATAAATACATATTTCAGGTATTCTGTATTTATCCTCCTGCCAGAACAAGTGAACTAATGCAGAATAAACAAACAGTGTCTGTTAATAGAAGAACCTATTAGGAAAATAAGAATATTTCCAATGTTTGCTGTAGAAAGGAGTGAGTCTATTACTTTTGAATGAAATTACATGAACAGAAGCATAATTTGTTCTTATTAAACTATTCTCCAAAGCTGTGTTTTTGTTTAGAAAAACCATGCAGGAGTGGAATGTTTTCTTTTCATCCTTGAAACCTCTCCAACAGCAATCTGACAGCACATAAGGATATTAGGGGCTTATATCATAAGATGATTTGCTTATGTGGGATGTCATGAGCATTAAAACCAGTGCTCAGAGTTTAGCCCCAAGATGTCTCTATTAAAACTTGATGCCTAATCGTATGTGTTTCTGCGACTCAGGGAATAAATAAGAAGCTTAGAATCTCAGGGTTGGAAGTAAAATTTTTTGTTACAGTGTAAAATTCTCTCTCTCTCTCTCTCTCTCTCTCTCTCTCTCTCTCTCTCTCTCCCTCTCTTCATTCATACTTTCAAAAGCAAATTTTATCTTGTTCAGCCTTGACATGAGAGTTTATGTGTAGTCTTCTTGCATCTTGTTGTGCTCTATTCGGTTGCTATCACAGGGAGTCCTGTTCTTTTCTGAAGGGAAAGGAGGAGCATTTGATCTGGAGGAGAGGTGGGGTGAGAGAGGACACTGGGAGGAGGGGAAGGAGGAGAGGCTGTGGTCAGGATGTATTGTATGAGACAAGAGTAAAGAAGAAGAAAAAGAAGTTTCTTCATCACTCTCTGAGAATTCACGCCACCATCATGCTTACTGACTCCACCCAGACTCTCTTAACAAGACCTTCGGTGATCTCCATGTCACTAAACAGATGGACATGTCAGTCATTCTGTAACTTGACCCATGGAATAATCACTAAGACCACTAAGACCATGAAATAATCACTAAGACCACTAAGACCATGGAATAATCACTAAGACCACTAAGATCATGGAATAATCACTAAGACCACTAAGATCATGGAATAATCACTAAGACCACTAAGACCATGTATTTCTCAGATGTCTGCCCCTTGCTTCCACAACCCACAATGCATAAGCTTCCCTCCCCACCCACCCCTGTTTTTTTTTCCTTTTTTTAACACATGGTTTTGCTAAAACAGGCCTTTGCCTTATGATCCTCCTGCCTCAACCTCCTTTTTGTTGTTGTTGTTCGGAATAGATTCTTATCTCATATAATACATCCCAACCACAGTTTCCCCTCCCTCCACTTTTCCCAGGTCCTCCTACATCTTCCCTCTCCTCCGAATCCACTTTCCCTCTGTCTCCCTTCAGAAAATAGCAGGCCTCCAAGAGACAACAACCAGACAAAACAATACAAACTACAGTAAGACAAGACAAAAGCCTCCACACTAAAGTTGGATAAGGCAATCCAACCAGAAGAAAAGAGTCCCAAAAGCAAACAAAGAGTCAAAGATACACCCACTCCCGCTATTAGGAGCCCCACAAAAACACCAAGCTACCAGCCTTGTAACATATACACAGAGGTCCTGGTGTAGATCCATGCAGGCCCTGTGCTTATCACTTCAGTCTCTATGAACACATATGCACCCTGTTTAGTTGATTCAGTGAGCCACGTTCTCCTGGTGTCCTCCATCCCCTCTGATGCCTACAGTCTTTCCTCCCCTAATTCCTCAGGGCTTCCCATGCTCTGAGTGGAGGGATCTGATTGAGACCTCCAATTTAGACTCTGTCCTCAATGATGTCTGGCTGTGGGTCTCTGCACTGGCTCCCATCTGCTGCCAGAGGAAGCCTTTCTGATGGACAAGGCACCAACCTGAGTATAGCAGAATATAATAAGGAATCATTTCATTTAATTTATCATATTTTATTTTATTTTGCCAGTTGTGTTTGGTTATACCCTAGGTGTCTGGACTATCCAACCTCTGGTTCCTGGTCCCAGCACATCTTGAAGGCAGGACAGGTTTTAGGTCAAAAGTTTTGTGGCAGGGTTGGTGTCCAGGCTTCTCTTCCCATCACCTGCAGAGTGCCTTCCATGTAAAGAGTAGAACATAAAGTCTCCACTTGGCACCAGTTTGACCTCTCCACTTGCAGTAAGCTGTGTGGATGTTATCCTCGGCAGTAGGGCTCTGCTGCTCATTTTTGGAGAGCCCTAGCATCAGCCTACCTTGTCTCCACAGGACCCCTTGGCCAACAAGTCAACTAATTGTAACCCAGTCCTGCCACTGGAAGCCTTGCCTGACTACAAAGGATGGTCTGTTCATACTCTATGTCCTCCTTTACTAGAAGTCCTCACTAGGGTCAACCTCATAGATGAGAGGAAGTTTCCACTGCACTAGGATTCCACACCACCTCCCAAGTGCCCCCAAATCCAGCTATCTCTCCTCCCACTCCCTCCCTCCATCCCTCCCCCATTACCTGATCTCTCCCACCACCATCTCAAGCTGCCCCCAATCCACCTGTAAAATCTATTCTATTTCCCTTTCCCAGGGAGAACCATGCATCCCCACTAGAGCCTTCCACTTTATCTAACCTCTCTGGATCAGTGGATTGTAGCTTGATTATCATTTACTTAACAACTAATACCCACTTATTAGTGAATGCATTTACTAATAATAATAGTGAATAATAGTGAAATACTATTATTTGTCTTTCTGGGTCTGGGTTACCTCTCTCAAAATGATTTTTTCAAGTTTCATCCATTTGCCTACAAATTTCATGACGTCATATTTTAATAGCTGAGTAATATTTTCCATTGTGTAAATGTACCATATTTTCTTTATTTCATTTTTTTGTGTTATTTGAATTTGACAGTCTGGTTTCTTGTCAAAGTCTTCCCATCCAACTTCATGCTGTGTCTTGTCCTATACTCTCCTAATCCTGTTTACTCTCTGGAAAGTTTTTTTTAATACTATTTTTATTACTTCTTTGAGAATTTTATACTAGACATTTTGAACATATTCATTCCCCTTCTCCCAACTCCTCCCATATCTACTCCTTCTATCTTCACCTCCATACCCACCCAACTTCGAATTTCTTGGTTTTTGTTCCTTTGTTTTGCCTATCAAGTCCAATTCATGCTGCTCAACTACTCTGAAGTGTGATCAACCTACAAGGGGTCATCAAGGAAACATAGTGTTTCCAAACACAACAAGAAAGTTGCACTTAGGAACTCACAGTGACTGTGACAACATGAACAAGGCCTGAAAAGTTCTCATCACAACTACAGTTTCACCTGCTATTTGTGCAGATGGCTCACACTCCTGTCTCTGGAGAGTAGACTCTCTTAATTCATATTCCCCTTGTATCTGCACAGTGAACTGATAATAAGATTTGTCAAATATATTAAATAATCAACTATAAGCCAGGAGGCCTGAGTGCAGTCCAAGCTCTGCCTTTATTAAGCTTTATGACTAGTGCTTAGATCAAGAGATCTTTGACCTTATTGGTAAAGCACATTAATACACTGTATAAATCCTCCCCCCAGGAATGATAAATCTTCAAGCATGCTTTCAGTCTTAACAAACTTAGATAGACAGCATCAATGGCACTTTAATATTTTGACTAACTCTCAAGTTTCTTCAGTCAATAACTGAAAATCCTCCAAGGCATAGTTTCCCATAACTAAGTTTTATGACTCTTTTGATAAGGGTAGATGCCTGCATCTTCCTGAGGATTCAAAGTGTATGGGAAAGTGGACAGCTGACTTTCATTTGGGGATGCTTAAAGTTTGCTCCAATTCTTCTATGGCTCAGAAAACTTTATGGAAATGTTCTAATTAGGTAGGCAGTTAGCAAATGAGTAAATACCCAGCCAAAAGAGAAAATCATGCATCTTTGGTTAGTATCTTATCAGTACACCACCTGATAACAGTAACACCACCACCACCTTCGTTCGTCTCCTAAGTTCATTCTCTTATAGAACTTGCCTTTAGAGCCTGAGAGCATATAATTTTCTCTTTTTTATTTGTAAGATGCTAAGGATTATATGACCACCAGTGTGCATCCTGTTGTCTCACCATATTCATTTATAAAATATGTACTTGAAGAAAAAATTATTTAAAATTCCATGAACTGCAATTGAAAAATATTAAACCCCAAGGGTAGAGCTCTCCTTAACGTGTAGTCCAATGCAGTTGTGCACAGCCAGAAAGCCAGCTCTGCTCTGGACTCGCAGATGTTAATGAAGCCAAGTAAGGTCAGAGGTTCCTGGGCCACCTGGAATGCACACCTCCTGTATCTCCTCTGAGAAAGGGGTGGTGTGGTTCTAAATAAATGAAGCAGAGTTGAGCTGGAGAGATTGCCTGTGAAGAAGGAAAGGCAATCTATGCTTCTGAAGGTCTCAGCATTAACCTGGAACCAGACTTTACTTGGAAAACCAAAAGGTGAGTTTTGAATGTTTCTTTCACGTTAAAAAATATATATTCTCAAAAAAATTCCATGATGGCTTTGCACATGAGACAGTGAAGGTCAGACGCCTTCCCACACTCTCTAAAGTTCTATGCAGTCTGAAACTCAGCTTTGCTCTTCCCTTCTTGTCACTTTTTTCTCAGCCACAATGTATTTATTATTCATTAGCATACCAAGAATTTTCCTTTCTCAGAGATAGTCTTTTTATTCTATTTTCCTTCCTTCCTTCTTTTCTTTCTTTCTTTCTTTCTTTCTTTCTTTCTTTCTTTCTTTCTTTCTTTCTTTCTTTTTTTAACATGTATTGCATCCAGTACAACCATAGTTTCCCATCCTCCCCATTCTCTCCCCCAAAATACCTGCCCCCCTAGGCACCCCCCTCTGCCTCTCCCAGAATAGAGAAGACTTTTCAGTGATAGCAACCAAACATGGCATAAGAAACTACTTCACTTTTTTTGTGTGCAAAATAATCAAGTGTATGTGTAGAGACAGGGCATTAAATGAACTGTGCATCATTGAGCACTCTGACTTTTCTAAACACTTTGAAGTGCAGGGCAAGAAATTAAACAGTTAAATTCATCAGAAGATGACAGAGTAAAAGTTTATATACAAGTAGATCTAATATCTCTTCAATGAGAATTGTATAACACTAGATTGCACTGCCTTATGGGAAGTGGAAAATAAACATTTGCCACATGAGTTGGATAATGTAAAGAATTTTAAGAAATCTAAAATTTTGCAGTGTTAAGATTGTATTATTGATATACATGATGAAATGAGTCTTCGCAGAAATAATGTTGACAATATTTATAGGCTCATGAGTCTAAAAGTTGTGAATATTTTATGCTAAGAATATATTGATTCCAATATTTTAAAGAATGTTTTCAGTGGAGAAACATCATCAGTATTCTGGTGATTTGAATGAAAGTGGTCCCCATAGGCTCATATATTTGAATGCTTGGTCAGCAGGGAGTGGCACTGTTTTGAAGGATTAGGAGGTGTGGCCTTGTTGGAGGAAGTGTGTGGCTGGAGGTGGCCTTTGAGGTTTTCAAAAGCCCAAGTCAGGCCCAGTGGCTCTCTCTTCTGCTCCTTATGGATCTGGGTGTAGAACTCTCAGCTACCTCCCCAGCACCATTCCTGCCTGTGTGCCACCATGCTTCCACCATTATGATAATGGACTAAACCTCTGAAACTGTATGCAAGTCCCAACTAAATGTTTTCTTTTATAAGAAAAATATTACAATAAAGTAAATAAATAAAAATAAGAAAAAATGTCAGGCATGCATGTTTCCACATAAATTAACCCTTTTAAGAAACAGTAACTCAGAGAGTGAGAGCAGAGTACACCTTACCTCTCCTAGCACAATTCCAGCCCAGCAAGAAGGCTATCAAATATTTATGAGCAATATCCTCTTTTGTTTCAGAGAATGATCAAAACACAGAAAAGCAAACTGTCCTAAAAGCCCCAAACCACACATCCTCTTGAGTGTGGGACAGTTCTTGAACACAGAAAGCCCATTGCTGGGCTTTTTTGGATTTCACAGATCACCAGAGTCATCCAGACGCACTAGGGGCCTCTGGAAAGCTGCCCCACAGATGTGAGTGGGAAGAAGCTCTCTGGATAGCACCTCAGCTTCACACAGAAAGGCATATGGATACAACTGAGCTTGTGCATTTGTGGGACTTCTCTAAAGGCAGAGAATCTACTCAACCATCTGGAACTACAGTTCAGTCCTCACAGCATGAGGCCTCCATGGACATACCCTGCCTTACATTCCTGAAAATTCAATAATGGTTTATAGCTTGGTATTTTTCTTGGTTTATTTTTAAGTATGTTTTTAATTGAAATAGAAATGCATCACTTTCCACCTTCCCTTTTCTTCATCTAGCTACTCCCAGCTGCCCTCCCTCAAACCTTCCCCATGCCTTTCCACTCTCAAGTTGATAGCCTCTTTTCTTTGATTATTATTCATACACACACACACACACACACACACACACACACACACACACGGGGAGGGGTGCACAAATATATACAACTTGCAGAGTCTGATTTGTGTGTGTGTGTGTGTGTATGTGTTTTCAGATTCAATTTTCATATTAAACAAGTTCGTGTTTGAGGGATAAAGAAAATGTGGCAGATATACATGATGAAATTTTATTCAACCATAACAAAAAATAAAATAATGACATTTGCAAGGAAATGATGGAAATGAAAATTATTATGTAAATAGAAGTAACCCAGACTCAGAAAGACAAATGTTTTCTCTTATATGTGGACACTAGATTATGTATATGTGTGTGAGTGTGTAAATTGATATGAATATCAATATACAGATGGGTGTGAGTATAGGTCATAAAATTAAACAGGGAATCATGAAAGGAGGAAAAAGTTTAAAAAGGGGATATAAAAAAGCAAGAGAGAAGAACAGAATCTATGTGACATGAAAGTGAAAAGGGGGCTTGGAGAGAACAGGGACAATAGGAACAGCACCGAGGGACAGAGGAGGGTAATGGGGGTTGATGATCAACAAATATTATCTGTAAAAATGTCACAATAAAACTATTAATTTCTATGCTGATTTTGTGATTGCTTTACGTTTATTTGTTTTGTATGAGGTGAGTGTATATGCTAAACCATGAATGAGAAGGTAGGGAAAGTTCACAGGAGTCAGTTCTCTTCTTCCATCATGTGGATCCCAAGGACTGAGCTCAGGTTGTCAAGCATGGCAGCTAGTGGCTTTACTAACTAAGCCATGTTGCTGGCCCCAACTACTAATTCAAAAAAAAAAAAATCTTAGAGAAAAAAAAATAGCCAGACATACTGAATTAAGGCCACCCTAATGATTTAATTTTAACTTTACTTATTTAAAGTCTCAGTTTCCAAATACAGTCATCTTCTGAGGTGCTTGGAATTAGAACTTGAGCACATGAATTCAAAGAAACACAAACACAGCCATGACATAGAATAGCAAACATAATGGGGGAAATAGTTTTAGAAAAGCTCTCTTTTTTTATTTATTCAACATACGTCTAAAATCCAGACAAATAGAGGAAAATGTTTCAAACCCCCCCCCAAATTTTACTTCCTTTCTATAATTTTACCTTCATCAACATGTGGATGAGCATGAGCCTCCTTTCCTGCCAATCACTTGAGGTAACCAATGAGCCTATTGTGTAACAACAAACAGTCTTAATAGCATGGGAGCCCAGGAATCACCTCTTACTTTGAGGAAATATGCTAATGATATTAAGGTTCCCATCAGTGTAAGCTGAGCAACACTAAAATATTGCCTTCTTGCAAAACCTAATGCACAGACTGATTGATTTCCTGTCCTAGAGACATAATAAATCTGCTGGTGCCAAAAATCAAGGAGAAGGTTAAGCAGGTGGCACTGGATTGTTGCAGATGAGCCCTCATGATGCACTCCCCTTGTGTGTGCTTTACTTCAGCAGCTGCAAGGAAGAGACAGCCCCTCTTTACAACACAGATGGTCGCCAAGCTGCCTCTGATGAAGCTCCTCTTGCTTCTTGGATTGACAATGAGCTTTTGTGAATTCTCTGTCCTAGGAAAAAAAAACTCACTTTATTTTGTAAAGATTTATTTTGTAAGAGATTTGTAAAATCTCTTACAATACCCTGAACTTCCCCATTGCAATGTACTTAACAGTTATGAATGTGAATGTGATGCCATGGGTAACTAATTATTCTACCTTCATTCCTGGGCTATAATCCTCAGGACTGCAGAGAACGTGTATGATTCATCTACCTTTAAGACTCTCACCAACTAGGCTCAAAAAACAAGAAGGCAAGCAAGCTTTGGGAAGAAAAGTGGCAATGTGGTTCTTAGTAGGGAAACTCTTGATAAGGGATAAAAGTTTCAGATTCTAGAAAATAGTTTCTAAATAAGCCTTGTTAGAGAAACCAAAGATGACCTCCATTTACCTAAACAAATCTGAAGATAGATAGATAGATGATAGATAGATAGATAGATAGATGATAGATAGATAGATAGATAGATAGATAGATAGATAGATAGATAGATAGATAGATAGATAGATAGATATAGGCAGGCAGATAGATAGATGGTAGGTGGATCACAAAACAACACATGCATACTACACTGGTATGTGTTTAAATCCTGAAAACATCTCACACTTCATTTCTTGGTGGTTTTGTCTCTGATTATCATATTCATCAGCTCTGAGCCCTTCTGAGGTTCTATATCCTTGCCCATTAAAATGAAGATAATAATAATCATGTTAACTTCATAGCAATGTTGGGATATTAAATGTGGTCCTGTTACAGATCACATAACAGGGAGCCTAAGACACATAATCGACACACATGTCACCTGACGCTATAAACAGTGCTGTCCTTTGGTTATCTAGCTTACCTCCTTCGTATCTCAAGGCTCAGACCACTTATACTTGTATTCGGTCTTCTCTGACTTGGCTTTACCTGTCTCTCCCCTCCTCTCTCCCTTGCTGTACCCAATTATAACCTGAAATTTGTTCTGTGACAAACCTTTTCCTGGGGAAATGCAGTGTACAACATACACATCTACTCAACCTAGAGAGGGAGCCCATGTCAGATAAACATACAAATACCACCAAAGTACAACTTGGTGAACCAACGAATTTTATGGCATTACTTGCAGGAATATGGGTGAGGGGCTATTTACAGGAGCAGAAATAACTCAAAGACAGCTGCATCACCAAATCCCACCCAAATATGAATGACGGCTCACAAAGCTAGGGACATGGAGCATACTACATGCCTACAGGCAGCTCAACAGGTTGAATAGTGTCCTTTCCAGATTCCTAAGTTGGTCTAAACCTTTTCTGGGCAGCTCAGCTGGTTTCTGCTTCTAGACAGCTGGTTTTGTCTCAGAGTCTTCTTTGCAGCTTGGCTTGTCTGAGAGTCTCATTGATAGTTGGATTGTCTGAGAGTGACTCTCAGCAGCTTTATTGCTTAATCTGGCAGGGAGGGGCCTGATGAATCTGGTCAGCTTCAGGGAAATCCTGAAGTTATTTTGAGCTGTTTACCCTCCTGTTAAAAGACCTTCCCTACAGGATGGAATGATTCATTCATGGAGGAAACTCTTCACAACAAACATACCCTTATTTTAGCTCATTACATACTGTCTCAACTCATGAGCATCTTGGAGTTAGGGGCTATGCCAGATTCATCTCTGAAGCTAATGTCAGCATCTTGTTGAAATATGGCTTTCAGCACAATAGGCTACTAACAGCAAATTCTCAGCTCCTTACAGCAATGAGTACAGGGAGCCATGGACATTGCTACCAAGTACAGGAGCTTGTCAGCATTAGAGTTTTTGCCTTGATGGACGCAGCTCACCCATTTGGCAGCAATATCAATAGCTGGAAGTGTCGCTTCTGGCAGGCAAACACTGATCAACATGAGAGCTTATAAAGCTGGCTCACACCAAGGCCTGTGGATCCAAATCATTGTGCAGAAGCCAAACTTCAAATAGGACCCAAAGCAGATAACTCTGATTCTAGCCCCTTCATGTAGTTCTTCATTTGTCCTTTTACAAGGAATTCTACAGAGGTAGAAGCAAGCCAAATTCTGTTTGTTGGTGGTGGGGGGGAGGAGAGAAAGAAGGAAGGAAGGGAGGGAGGAAGGGAAGGAGATAAAAAATATAACCACTGAAATACTGACACTTAGATCAAGTCAAGATGAAAATGTGAAAGATTCCCCCTTTTTTATAAGCTGACTGTTGTTTTTTTTTAACCTAAAAATGAAAAAAACCCATAAGGTAGGCTTGGTTGCTTACTGCTTACATCACACTGAAATTCTAAAAGGCCAATAAAAAAAATAAACATATGTCATCACACATTCTGTTTTATTAATATTTTTATTTTATAATTAACTTAATTTCACATATCAGCCACAGATTCCCCTGTCCTCCCTCCTCCTACCCCCCAGCCCTACCCCCCAATCCACCTCCCATTCTTACCTCCTCCAAGGCAAGGTCTCCCCTGGGGAGTCAGCCCAGCCCGGTAGACTCAGCCAAGGCAGGTCCAGTCCCCTCCTTCCTTTTACGTAGGCTGAGCAAAGTATCCCAGCATAGGCCCCAGGCTCCAAAAAGCCAACCCATGCACCAAGGACAGGTCCCAGCTCCACTGTCTGGGGGCCTCCCAAACAGTTCAAGCTAATCAACTGTCTCACTTATCCAGAGGGCCTGGTCCAGTTCCATTGGGGCTCCTCAGCCATTGGTTCACAGTTCATGCATTTCCACTAGTTTGGCTATTTGTCCCTGTGCTTTTTCCAATCATGGTCTCAATATCTCTCGCTAATACAATCCCTCCTCTCTCTCACCGATTGGACTCCTGGAGCTCCTCCTGGGGCTAGGCCATGGATCTCTGCATCAGCTTCCATCAGACACTGGATGAGAGTTCTATCATGACAACCAGGGTGTTTGGCCATCTGATCACCAAAGCAGGTCAGTCAGCTCAGGCACTCTCTCGACCATTGCCAGTAGTCTACAGTGGAAGTATCTTTGTGGATTTCTGGGGACCTCTCTAGCACTCTGCTTCTTCCTATTCCTCTTCATTCATCATGGTCTCTCCCTCTTCATTCTCCCACTCTGCTCCTGATCCAGCTGGGACTCCCGCTCCCCTAAGCTCTCTTTCCTCCGACCCTTGCCCTCCATTACCCCCCCTCACACCCAATTTGCTCATGTAGATCTCATCCATTTCTCTGTTGTTGAGCGATCCCCGTGTCTTTCTTAGGGTCCTCTTTACTAGGTAGCCTCCCTGGAGTTATGAGTTGCAGTCTGGTTATCCTTTGCTTTATATCTAGTATTCTCCTATGAGTGAGTACATATCATGTTTGTCTTTCTGAGTCTGGGTTACCTCACTCAGGATGTTTTTTTTCTAGTTCCATCCATTTGCCTGCAAACCTCATTATGTCATTGTTTTTCTCTGCTGAGTAGTACTCCATTGTGTATATGTACCACATTTTATTTATCCATTCTTCAGTTGAAGGGCATCTAGGTTGTTTCTAGGTTCTGGATATTACAAATAATACTGCTATGAACATAGATGAGAATGTGTCTGTGGTGGTATTGTGTTCCCCAAAATATTGTGCACCCTAATAAACATATCTGGGGTCAGAGACAGAACAGCCACTAGATACAAAGGCTAGAAAATGGTGGTACTCACACCTTTAATCCTAGCATTCCAGAGGTAGAAATCCCTCTGGATCTCTGTGAGTTCAAGGTCACATTGGAAACAGCCAGGCATGGTGACACATGCCTTTAATCCAAAGAAGTGAACCTTTAATCCCAGGGAGTGATGGCAAAAACAGAAAGGTATATAAGGCATGAGGACCAGAAACTAGAAGCATTTGGCTGGTTAAGCTTTCAGGCTTTCCAGCAGCAGTTCAGCTGAGATTCATTCTGGATGAGGACTCAGAGGCATCCAGTCTGAGGAAACAGGACCAGCTGAGGAATTGGCAAGTGAGGTAGCTGTGGCCTGTTCTGTCTCTCTGATCTTCCAGCATTCGCCCCAATAACTAGCCTCAGGTTTGATTTTATTAATAAGACCTGTTAAGATTCCTGCTACATGTGACCTTGTGTTATGAGTGAGCATTCTTTGGGTATATGCCCAAGAGTGGTATAGCTGGGTCTTGAGGGAGGTTGATTCCCAATTTTCTAAGAAAGTGCCATGATTTCCAAAGTGGCTGTACAAGTTTGCATTCCCACCAACAGTGCAGGAGTGTTCCCCTTGTTCCACATCCTCTCCAACAAAAGCTCTTTTCAATCTTAGCCATTCTGAGGGGTGTAAGATGGTATTTCAGAGTCATTTTGATTTGCATTTCCCTGATGACTAAGGATGTTGAGCAATTCCTTAAATGTCTTTCAGCCATTTGAGTTTCTTCTGTTGAGAATTCTCTGTTTAGCTCTATAGCCCATTTTTTAATTGGACTGTTGGGTATTTTGATGTCTAATTTCTTGAGATCTCCCATCTCATGGATAGGTAGGATTAACATAGTAAAAATGGCAATCTTACTAAAAAACAATCCACAGATTCAATGCAATCCCCATCAAAATCCCAACACAATTCTTCACAGACCTGGAAAGAACAATACTCAATTTCATATGGAAAAACAAAAAACCCAGGATAGCCAAAAGAATCCTGTACAATAAAACAACCTCTGGAGGCATCATGATCCCTGACTTCAAGCTCTACTATAGAGCTACAGTAATAAAAAAAGCTTGGTACTGGCATAAAAACTGACATGTGGACCAATGGAACCGAACTAAAGACCTTGACATTAATCCCCACACCTATGAACATATGATTTTCAACAAAGAAGCCAAAACTATACAATGGAAAAAAGAAAGCATCTTCAATAAATGGTGCTGGCATAACTGGATGTCAACATGTAGAAGACTGCAAATAGATCCATATCTGTCACCATGCACAAAACTCAAGTCCAAGTAGATCAAAAACCTCAATATAAATCCAGTTACTTTGAACCTGATAGAAGAGAAAGTAGGAAGTAGTCCTGAATGCATTGGCATAGGAGATCACTTCCTAAATATAACACCAGTAGCACAGACACTGAGAGAAACAATTAATAAATGGGACCTCTTGAAATTGAGAAGCTTTTGTAGGGCAAAGGACACAGTCAATAAGACAAAACGACAGCCTACAGAATGGGAAAAGATCTTCACCAACCCCACATCTGACAGAGGGCTGATATGCAGAACACATTATCACATATCTTGAGAGTGTATTTAGAGATAGATTGGCTGACTCAAATGAGAAAAATGTATGCTTAAGTTTTAAGAAACTGGGAGGTCTCAGTACTGTTTAACATTGCCACCAACAAGGCTTTGGAGTTTTAATACCTCCCTATTATCAGCAACTCTTAGAAAACCAGGCTTTCTCTTAAAGATGTTATGTTGTGAATGTGTTGCCAGTCATGTTACTACAGTTTTAACTTTCGCTTCTCCAATGGTCATCTTTCCACATGCTGATTTTCTTTTACTATTATTATTATTATTTTATTATTACTAGTCATATTTTATTATTTAGAATAATTTTTAAATTTAAATATATTTTGATTGTATTTGTCCCTTCTTCAAGTCCTTCCAGATTCTCTCCCCCTCCCTGCCCACCAAACTCTTAAGTTCTTTCTCAAAACCCCAATACAACAACAAAACCCCCTAAATCCAAGAAAACAGAATAAAACTACATCCAAAGAAGAAAAAGAAAAATTAAAAACCACCAAACTGTAATGAAATAAAAGCATACAGATAAATATTTTTTAAAGGTAGAATTCAACTATGTAGGAATCACCTGCTCTTGATCATGAGGCCTGTTCTGGAGTGGTTGATATACCCAGAGTCACTCTGTTGGAGAAAACTGACTTTTCCTCCCCTAACAGGTGTGAGTGTCAGTTCATGATTTGCACATATGTATGTAATACATTCTGGTTACTCTGACTCCTACATCATCTCTTATCTTCTTCCCACACTTTTTAAAATCGTTACCTCTCTATAGGTCTGTTTCCCACCCTCATATTCTTTTTGTTTGTTCTGTGACCCGCTGAGTTTAACCACTGCCATGTGTATGACAACAACTATAGGGCTTGGCAGTGGACCTTCGTGGGCTAACCAGTGGGTAAACATCTAAAGACAATGACTCGCTGTCCTCCAGAATCCTTCCATAGCCAATGGTTCAGCAGGAAGGGTTAGGGCATCATGAGCCCTTCTTTTTCACAGATATCCATTCAAGCTTTATTTGTCACAACCAAAAAAGAAGTTAGTATCAGCAGGCAGACAGATAAACAAAAGTTGTGTGTCTATACAATGTATATAAATTCACAGAGACTGTAGCAGCATGCACAGGACCTTCCCAGGTCCAAGCCAGACATGGACCCAACACTAAGAGAGGAAGTAGACACAAGCCCCCATCCCTAACCCAGAACCTATCTCCAGATGACAATCACTCACAAAGGAAATTTAATTTTCTCCAGTGGAGTCTCACTGGGTATACAAACCACAATTAAGGACAGGACCCATGCTCAGCAGTAGATGACCAACACAAAATGAACTCACTGTGTTTGGAGGGTTTTGTTTGCTTGTTTTTGTTTTTGCTTTTGTCTCACAATGCTTTCTCTGAGCTTTTTCCCCCTACAGGTCTTAGACCTAGCTATCATTTTGTGTCTTTATGTCTTTCTGCCTTGTTAATGTGTATGTCTTTGCATCTATGTGTTTCTTATGCTTTTTATTTAGCTCATTTTTCTGTTCATTTGTTTATTTTGTACTATTCATGTTTGCTTGTTTTTATTTCATCTTAAGTTATTATTAATTTTTTCTTTTCCTTTTTTAGATGCCTATTGCTTTCTAATGAGAACAAACAAAAAGGGTATGGATTTGGGTGAGTAGAGAACATATAGTAGGAGATAGTGGAGGGAAAACCATAATCAGAACAAATCGTATGAAAAAAAATAATAAAATTCTAAATGGTCACCATATCCAGGAATAACAATTTTTATTTAATAACAAGGTAACTGTGGTTAATAATAATAAATTTAATATTTTCAACTAGCTAGTAGAGATAATTTTGAATGTTTCCAATACACAAAACTAACGTGGTTCGGGTGGTGACATGCTGCTTCCCATGATAGGATCATTACATAAAGACATGTTTTGAAATACCACTTTAAAATTGAACTTTAAAATCATACAATTATTCTGTAACCTTGAAAACTGTTAATTAAAAAATACTTTTAAAAACAGACTATGGGGGGAGGGTGTGAAGATACAGCTCTCTGTATAATGCATGCATCTCCCACTCGGGCACCTGAGTTCCAGTCCCCAGAACCCCTGCAAAGCTGGAAGCAGTAAATGTTGAAAATAGTGTGTATATCTTTTAAATATCCCAAAAATTCCCTTAAACTCTTAGCAGATGGAGAATGGAACGACTATTTATGCAAAAAGACTTTCTAACTACCAGAATATTATTCATGACCCATCAATGTAAAAGCAAAAACACACTTTCATAATCCATATTTCAAATGGATTTCCTTTTTACTCTTGCAATGGAAAATTGAATGGCATATTACACTTGAGATCTAATACACAGAGAAGAATCCTGGGCAGAAGCTGTCGGAGAGAGTTCTTAATAAGCTCCATTCTCTCACAGTGTCCGCCTTGTGTTTGTATTGAACTTTGAATCTTCTTTTATGATGATTTTCAATATTATACTACCTTGAACTTAATAAAATGGCTTATAAAAATCAAGGATATAAGTAACTTTAAGTAAAAATAAGTTAAACTCTCTATTTAAATCCAAAGCTTAATTATTTGGAGAGAGAGACACGCAAGGAAACACAAAAAGTCCATGGATTTTATTTCACTAGATTCGTGGAACATTAAATACCCAGATACACACATTTTACCTCCATCTTATTTAGACATGCAGTATATTTAATATTTTATGCTCACCCCCTCTTCATCACATCCTATTTATTCCTTATACATTTCCTCAAATTTAAAGTGGTTGGTTCTATTTAAATTTTAGCATTTTAAATATTATTTAAAAGCTGGCTTGGTTATTCTAAGCTGTCACTACTTGTTTCCAAATCAACTCACCTATGCTCTGTGATTGAGAAATAAGGATGCTGAATGCTACAGTTCCTATTTTTCAAGTGGCTGTACATTCCGTAAGTCTTAGGTACTCATTTGAAAGTAAAAGATGGAAGAGAGGAGACACCTACCTGTCCCTTCTTGCTTGTCTGCTCATCCTAATTCCTTTAGCTTCACTCCAACAAAAAGTATTTTTCCAAGAAGGAGCAGCAAGTACTAGTCTCCAACAAATCTGCCCCACCCACCAAGATCCAGTGGGCTTTTGTTCCTTCAAAGGTAAGTGCTGTGGATATCACTCTGTATCAATAAAGCACTGATTGGCCGGTAGCCAGACAGGAAGTATAGGCGGGACTAACAGAGAGGAGAAGAGATGGAACAGGAAGGTGCAGGAGAGACTGGCTGGAGCCGCGGCAAGGAGAAGAAAGATGTAAAGTACCGGTAAGCCACGAGCCATGTGGCAAAGTAGAGATTAATAGAAATGGGCCAAATATAAGAGTAAGAGCTAGACAATGATAGGCCTGAGCTAATGGCCAAGCAGTTTAAATAATGTAAGCGTCCGTGTGTTTATTTTATGAATGGGTTCGGTCAGAGAACCAGGGACTGGCGGGACTTGGGAGCTGGAGACTGGCGGGACTTGGGAGCTGGAGAGAGGCTCTCCAGCAACAGGTAAGAGCCTGTATTGTGAGATAATCCATTCACAGAAGTCTGAGTCCAAATTCTCTGTAGTTAACATATGATCTGAGAGGCTAAGAGAAGATGAGAAGTATCTCTCAGAGTTTGGAGCTAGGTTCCACAATGCCCCTTCCAAATTTTCCTGGGGTATCAGCTGCAGTTATATTGGCCACCTTCTCAGAGGGAGTCTATCCTCTGTGACAGCATTTCTAAATTTCTTTAGAACTTAACCCCCTTCTTTTGTGCCCAAGCCTGGGGAAGCCACACCCCTATTGTACCTTAATGTTCTTATGAACTTTCAACACTACATTCAATTTAATACATCAAATTCTTCCTTTTTGCTATATTTACTATGATTTATTTGCCCCTGACCAGACTCTGAGTCTGATAGTACCTTAGGACCATGTAGTCCCAAAAAAACAAACCTTAAAAATGAGATTAATGGATTGGTCTAGTTGTATCCTTGGCCATAAACAATGTACTGAGTTCTTGCCAACTCAAAATGAGAAATCAGTAATCCCTGGCATGCTGTGTATTGTGATTAATTAAATTGTCACCTGTGGTTGATTGTGATAAAATGTCTAAAGACACTTGTGGAACCAAGTGTCTTCTCTTGATGTAAATGGGCTAGAATGTTTTATTGCTATATTGGAGAGCATGCAAAACAGAAGTGACAAGCTCAGGCCTTTAAACTCTTAGTCCAATTAACAAAGCACAAGAGATGTTCCATGTGTCCCTAAGAGAATCTTTTATCCGCTGAAAATCACCATCAAAATTCAAGCTTGTCAGTCTCAGAATCAAGATCATTTGAATTCACAGACTGTCATGAGTTGATACCCCAAGGCTTAGGAGAGAGAGAGAGAGAGAGAGAGAGAGAGAGAGAGAGAGAGAGAGAGAGAGAGAGAGAGACTGCATCACTCCCGGAGGCTCTTATTTATTTGTTTGTAGCACTTCTGTATCTGTTGGTCCCTAACTTCAGAGTAAGAGGAAACTTGAAATATAATGAATTTTCAGGAAGATGACATTATCTTTCTTGCAGTATCTATATGGAGACAATAGGAAACACAATGGATCTTCATATACTCCTGTGTGACAGTTTGTTAAAGGGAAAATATCTGCCTCTTTAAGAAGCAGGAAATATGTCCCCTGGACTTAATCTGAGACAAGTTTGTGTATGTCCCTGCATGCAGAGCTTGCGTAGTTCTTTCTGTCAATCTCCACTATCATTGTTCAGGGATCCATAATCGCGTAGATCCAGTCCACACACTCATCATCTGACCTTATGTCTTACTTACATAGACTGACATTTACTGACACATTTTTTAAATTTTTTAAAATGAGTTACTTATATGTTCCTGTAAAATTCACAGGAATTTGCAGGGTAAATTATGATGATACTGGGTCTTGGCATAATTTCCTATACTTTTTAAAACACTATTTCCCTGCTACCTCCAGCATTCAGTTTATAACACCACTTCTCAATAGAAGACATTTTGTGCCTCATTTGACCAGATGAGACTTATTTACATAGCATGTAATTGCAAGTTAGCACCTGTGATGAAAATACCTTCCTGGACCAAAGTGCCTTCAATTCAATCTTGCTTGTGACATCAAGACTGGTGTTAATATGAAACATCTCCCAAATGGTCATAAGTTGAGGCTTAGTACAAGCTGGTGGAATAATTAGAAGTGTTATTAGATTGTGCAGGTTATGTTTTAACCAGATTGTGACCCACTGATGAATTCATGATTTTATGGCACAGATATTGTTAGAAACTAGAAGATGAGAAGAACTGGCTTAAAGAGGCCACACAGAGTAACTCATTAAAAGGCTCTTGTCCTCACTCCCCTCCTCTGTCTCTGCTTCCCAGCCACTATGAAATGAGCAGGTTTTCTATGCTGTGACTTTCCACCATGATATCCTGCCTCACCACATGCCCTGAACCTATGGAGGCAGCTGAGCGTGTACTGAAACCTCTGAAATGGTAAGCTGAAATAAATTTTCTTTCTTCTTTTAAGTAGGGTTTTCCCCTCAGATATTTTGTCACAATGATGAAAAAATTGATAAAACAAAAAGGAAGTGTGAGATTGTCAAGGACATGGTCAAATGCAATTTCCTTTCATAATTTCTCAGCTATCTTCTATAATCCATTATTCTTGTTGGCAATATACTGGTTTTCTGAGCACTGTGAATAATCCAAAATATAGCCACAGCATAAAAGTCAGTGTTCCTGTTTTACAGGTACTTAAATTGAAGGCTCTAAAAGGTTATGTAGTGAACCAAATTTCAAGTAGCTGATACATAGTAAAGCTGGACTATTACCATAGAATGGTCAAACTCCCAAAAACAAAGCCTTTTCTAGTTCACCGTATTACATGTCCTAGTATCTAATAGAAGAGTCTTTCATGCTTAAGTCTCCTAATCCTGGATTATAACATGGCTGTGAACAGTGGCTGTGGCTGAGTAAGGAAGGGATGGTAAGAAGCACATTAAATACACAAAACTGGAGAAAACATAAATAATTTAATGAAAGAATTGCCTGGCCAGGTTTGTTCATGAAGTAATAACTCAGTTGAGAGGAGGGCAAGATAATGAGAGAGCTGACTATTGTGAGAGAGAGTAAAAAAACTAAGAACCAAACTGGGGGCAATGGTAGCCTTCTAGGAAGAAATTGTGTATTCAAGAAATGTTATGAGGTATGACAAACTAAATTAGAGGCTAAATCAAGGATGCGTAGGTGAATGAAAGAGTGGGTTAAGGGCAACTTGCAAGGTTTCCAAATATGAGTGAGTGAAGTGGATATAAAAAGAACAAATTGCATAAAATGGACTGCACAAGATGATTTCTGTTGTGAACAAATTAAGCTTCAAGTATCTGTTTTGGGAATGTGTTCCAAAACAGTCTTCTAGTGTCTCTTTGTAGACCTGTGTTTTTATCTGACCTCAATACTTTGCAAGGAATGGTACACATTCAAGATACTGAATTAGGTTGAGTGTGGTGGCTCATGCATTTAATCCTAGCATGTGGGAGGCACAGGCAGGCAGGTATCTGTGAGTTCTAGAACAGCCTTGTCCACATAATGAGCTCTAAGACAGCCAGGGCAATGTAGAGAAATCTTGTCTCAAAAAGAAAGGAATAAAGAAGGAAGGATGAAGGATGGAAGGAAAGAAGGAATGAAGGAAGTAGAGAAAGAATAACAGACTATCTAAATGCATATCCACTCAAGCCATAGGATGTGTGTTCTACTTTTCATTTGGTTGATAAACAGCTGTTTTTTTATTGTCTATACATCTTTACAAACTCTGTAACTCTAAAAAAAAAAAAACCCAAGAATAATGTCCAATGTTTCTTCTCTCTTGGAGTACTGTTTTAAACACTAAGTGAAAATAAATAAAAAGAGCTCTATACAAGTTAAAATTTTTATCACTAAAATTTAATATAATCCAGCACAGAGGATGTCTTTATTGAATTGAATGGTATGCTTTAGTAAAGATAAAGGCCCATGATAAACCAGAATACATGGACCCAAAAATCTAAATTTTAGGACCATGTCTTAACCAAATGAGAAAGTGCTATCTGTGGGCAGGGTTCTTGGGACACATTCCTGATCACAGAAATCCTCAGAGTGAAAGAATTTATTCCTAGGAAGCAGATGATTCCCGAAAGGCAAAACCATGGTTTTCTGTTTGAGTATTCTGCGACACTCCAAAAAGCGGAATCAACCTGGAAAATAGCTTTTCAAAGGAAGGTTCAAGTTAAGAGCATCAACAGAGAGATACATAGATAGCATCAAAATGTAACCTTGCCATTCCTTCTGGGAGAGATGGCTCAGCGGTTAAGAGCACTGGCTGCTCTTCCAGAGGACCTGGGTTCAATTCCCAGCACCCACATGGCAGCTCACAACTGTCTGTAAACTCCTGTTCCGGGGGATCTGACACCCTCACACAGACATGCATGCAGGCAATACACCAATGCACATAAAATAGAAATAAAATTTTAAAAAAAAAAAATGTAGTGAAAACTCTCTCCAAGGTCCTGAAAACACCTTGCTGTTGATGCACTTGTATGTATTAAACAATATATAAGATATATCAAGAAATACCATATTATATGTATATATAAAGTATATATTAGTTTATACACACATATATTACAGGAATAGTACCCGAATTTCTTTCATTTCCCTACTGGCTGTTGCTTTGTTAATGTTGCAACTATTATTTTGGTTATCAACACCTCATTTTCCTTTGCAATATTTTCTTCCTCCTAAGCACTATTCTTATTAGTTGAGGCAGAGAAAGGAAGAATAATTCAACCCTAGCTGTTATGGATGCCTTTGTGAATCAGGCTTTGCAAAGCAGAGCATCTAATCCAGCTTCTACCCGTAATTAGTCTAGGAAGGTTTTCTTTATTCTAACTGGGCAATGACAGTACAGTACTGCAGACACTTGTGTCTCATATTTGACCCATGGGAAAAAAAACAAATTTTCTCTCTCTTTTTTCTGTTCATGTTATAATGAGTTTGGATTTAAGCTTGGAGCTAATGGCCATTTTCTCACCAGATGGAGTGAGTATGTCTGAAAATTAGGTCATCACAAAGGAAATATGGTTAAGAGAGAGGAAACTGGGGATATTGTTTCTAGTGCTGTGTAGAATATACACTAGTAGAGTACATTTTTAGTAATATAAAATGATGTTTTTTCCCAGTTATTGTCGTCATTCTTATATAATCCATTTTTCCCATTTTTCTGCTCACTGAAAATAAAAGACTCCTGACTAATCCTGCCCTAAACATATGGAATTTAGCCCTCCTTCAGAACCATGCTTTCTATCCCATTTTCTGTCTTCCTTTATACTTTCTTCTCTAACTGAGAAGAGCCCACTCTAAGAAGGTTGCTCCCCAGCCTAACAAGCTGATGGCCTTTTCGTCTGTCTACTACTAATCTGATAACTTGCTTCTTTGCTTTAGCAGTGATTTTGCTGCTTGGACTGGCAAATGTAACAACTGCTGATGTAAAGAAGAGGGGCTTCAGAAGTCATGGAAGCTTCTCTACTGTGGTTATGAGCCAAGCATGACTTCCCTTTAGACTGTAACCCTGACTCCTGCACAATGTCCATCATTTAGCCCTTCAGAAGGCTCCTTTCCTGGCGTGGGTTGTTCTGATATAGTCCTGCTATGATTCATGCATCTGAATAAGAGCACAAAGATATTTATTTTCCTATGGAAAGGAAAAATAGAACTACTAATTGAAAGGTCAGTTAATTGGTCAAAAAATCTTTTTATAATTGCTTTAAAAGTAAACTCTTATAAGAATATCTTAAGCTATTACTCATCCAATCCAGTCACCATAAAGGATAATTACAGAATTATAACTAAGGCCAGTTCCCAGAGTAGCAGTCAATCTCTGGTTTTCTTCCATTATATCAATTATCTCAGATTTAGTCTTTCTCCAAAATCTGACTCTTCTGTTTGTTTTTCTCAGATTTGTCTAATAAAAACAGTAAATTTGACTTTCAGAGGCAAAGGCAAGAGACAGAGGAAGCAAAAGGACACTGGAAACACATAACTGATAATGCACCTTTATCATTCAGTGCTCTGTAATAAATTCAAACCTCTCTTTCACGTCCAAGAATAAGTAACAGTAATAATACACATCTGCACATATTGAGGGAGGCTTGGTGCCCCAGGCAGAAGTGCAAAACCTGAACACAAAGATCAGCAAAGCACAGCACTGCTTTTAGGCAAACACTGGAACCAACACAAATGTGTGAGCCTTCTCTGAAATATTAAAAATCCAAACTGAATTTTCTGTGAGTGAGTAACATACATATAGTCATAAAATGGGCCTTTTAAAACTTTCTAATATGGCAATTTGGGGATGATTGAATTTTGTAAAAGTGTAAAATACTCATCTGCAATAGGAAATCAATGGATAATGTCTAAATGTGATATCACAGAAGTAGAGAAGTTGGAATATAACTTAGAAATATAATTGGCCGTGGTGAAGCATGTGTGTGAAGCCAGTTTACAAAGCAGAGGCAGAAGAGTATTGCAAATTTAAGGTCAGTCCGTTTTACACAGTAACTTCCAGGCTAGCCAGGGCTGCATAGTGAAACCCTATCTCAGAAAAAGACAAAGATTAAAAAAATAAAAGAAAAAGAAGAAAAGAAATAGGGATATAAGTAATACAACTAATAAAATAATCTAATAAATACTATGAACATGAATTTACTCCAAAGAACAAAACTTGAAATCATGAAATGAAATGATAGGTAGGTGTTCTGTTTTTAAAATCTGAAAGGGAAAATGGGAGACATGTTGAAATCTGTTATCATTGAATCCCAGGGTAGAATCAGGTCAAATTATCTTCCTAGCTTTTGTCTTTTTATGACAAAGCCAGGTATATTTTTGCACACCTACAATCATAGTACTTAGGTGGTAGAGTCAGAACAATATTGAGTTCAAGGCCAACCTAAACTAAATAAGGAGTCTCTGCTTAAGATAACCATTAGATGATACATTGATAGGGATAGATAGATAGAGATAGAGATAAATGATGATAGAGATAGATAGATAGATAGATAGATAGATAGATAGATAGATAGATAGAT
>CABHPH010147026.1:0-27873 GCA_902168325.1 Peromyscus nudipes | reverse complement strand
GATAGATAGATAGATAGATAGATAGATAGATAGATAGATAGATAGATGATAGATAAATAAGTAGAGAAAGAGAAATGGGATTTTTAGTAAAGCATTATGAATATGTTCACAAGAATACAGAGAGGATGAGGAGATAGCCCAGATAGTAAAATGTTTGACTTGCAACACAAGGACCTGACCTTGATTCCAAGAGATCACATTAAAAAAAAAATGTTGGGCATGAAGTGCATACTTGCTTGTGTGAAGAGGAAACAGCAGTTCCTTGGGGCTTTATGGCCAACCAGCCTAGACTATTTGGCTATCTCTAAGCCATTGAGAGATCCTGTCTCTATAAAATTTAGTGGGTAATACCTAGGAAAGACACTAAAGATTATCTTCTGGTATCTATGTGTACCTGCACACAAACAAACATGTACACACATGAACTCATGTACAATACACAACATACACACAGAGAATACATAAATGGTAACAAACTTTATTATTCATGAGAGAATGATATATCCAAATGTTAAACTCATTAAAATTTAGAAATCGCAAGTCATTGGCAAGTGAGTGGAACAATAGCAACTCTCATAGAGTTGGAAAGATGGACATTACAATTTCAGAAAACTTCTTTCAAATATTTAATATACACACTTTAAGCATATAAAATTACACTGCACATTTATGCTCACATGTGTTCGCCAAAAGATACAAGAACATCTAGAGCATAATATTTACAGCCCACTGAAGTTACACATTCAAATGCCATATATTGTGAGAATGAAGGAACCTATAGCAACAGGATACACTCTTACATGTATAATGTCAACAGGAAAAACTTCATGAAATTAACAGAGACTGTATGATATCAATCACACAAAATTTAAAAACAGGTGACACTGATCTATGTAGTTAGAAGTCACAGTTGATTATGAATAATTATTAGAAAGATCCAATGTAGTGCACTATGGGTTATGATTATTTTCTGTTTCTTGATTAAGATTATTTGAATAGAGTTTCATTAAAATGTTTACTTATAAATTGTGTATTTTGTACATATGTGATACTTAACTTGAAAGGTTTAAATAAAAATTAAATTCAAAGATTCCTTCCTGAGCTAGTATCTATAATTTATTCAATAAAACATACTTCAGAAATTTTACGTGAATCTCTCCCTTTGTTTGACACAAAGAGAGAAAGAAAGAATACAGTATGTTCTACATGGATCTGGAAACTTCTCAGAAGTCTGAAGGAGTGCTTGCAGTCTCTTGCCATGCTCTCAGCCCAAGCACTGGTGCTTCAACTTTAAAATGGATCCATCTTTAAACTAAAAATCGACCTCATTGAATTTATTGTAAAGACCCAAACAAAGTGATATGACTGTAGAAATGTAAAACATTATGCAGTACTTTTGGAAGGTTAGTATCACTTTTTGGTAGGGATACTTTTAGAAGATGCTCACATATCAATCCAAATATAAAATGAAGTCCATGAGATAATGATAGTAGGTTATTAGCTAATCTTCTCACTGCTACGATAAAATATCAGACATCAAATCAAAGAAGGTTTTCTTTTGAGTCATGTTTTTGAGGAGCTATGATATCATAAGCTTCATCACATTTGGATGTATCAGAAAGCAGAGAAAGGGCCTGAAGTAGAATGTGACTATGAACCTCAAGGCTTACCTACTATATGACCCATTTCCTTTAGATAGGCTTTCCCTCCTAAATGTGTCACAGCTCCCAAAACTGTGCCACTAGTTGTGAATCAAATGTTCCAACACAAGAGCATGCAGGGATATTTCACATTCAAATGACAGCAAAAGGTAATCTGCAGCATATTAGAAAAATATAGCTCTTGGGTTTAGCCTCTGACAAGTAAGCAGGAACAATCCTTGCAAATGGGGTCCTCTTTGTAAGGAATGTGTGACTTAAAGAACAAGGAGAATGCAATTGTAGTTCAAGAGCCCACCTGTGCTAACTCCTGAACACCAGGAACGATGCTGCAATCTGAATGGATAGCACATCTGCTACACAGATTCAAAAGCTATGATTTGTTCTAATTTGTCTGTAGTGGTGGGGAATGCACGAAACAGAACAAGTGCTAGATAAACACTGGTCTTTTAGAAAATGGTGGGCAATGGATGCATGTGTGTGTAGACGAATTTCTAAACAGTCTTATTAAATAAGAAATACAGAGCCAAATACAGGGGTAATAGCCTAAGAGATCAGAGAAATAGCGAATAGCCACAACTAGCCTTAGCTCCCCAGAGAGAGAGAGAGACCTTCCTGTCTAACCTACACTTTTATTGCCTTCCTGTTCTGCCTTCTCATTGGCTCTAAGCCCAGCCACGTCACTTCCTCATCACTGCCTGTCTATCCAGACCTCCAGGTCTCTATGGTTGGTACTGTGATTAAAGGCACATGTCACCACACTTGGCTGTGTCCTTGAACACACAAAGACTCTGCCTGCCATGTGATTGTATTAACGGCATGTGCTACCACCACCTGACTTCTGTTTATGGCTCACTAAGGGACCTCTGATCTCCAGGCAAACTTTATTTATTAACATACAAATAAAATATCACATTTCAGCACAAATAAAATATCACCACATGTGTGGAACTTACAGAGCAGTGGTTTTAAGAGTAGCTAACTGGTAGCTTGGAGACTGTTGATAAACTACTTGAACACAGGTTATCCAAGTTTCCAGCTCTGCATCTCAGCTCCAAAGTGTCCCTCTCCCCTGTCCTCCAGACTCCCCACCTAGTCTCGACTGCTCAGGTTCTTCCTTTGTAAAGCAATTCATGTTTAGCTGGGCAAATAATTCTTTATCATGATCAGCATTTCAGTCAATAACAAGATAATAAAAATAGTTTTACTGTGGTGGTGGTTTGAATAAGAAGAATGGTCCCCATTGGCTCATATGTTCAAATACTTCATCCTCAGTTGGTGAATTTGGAGGTGTAGCCGTGTTGAAGGAGATGTGTCACAGGGTGTAGACTTTGAGGTTTCAAAAACCCATTCCCTTCCAAGTTAGCTCTCTTTCAACCTCCTGCTTGTGAATCAGATAGAGCACTTAGCTATTTCCCCAGCACTGTGCCTGCCTACCTGCTGCTCCCTGCCATGGTGGTCATTGTCTCAGCCTCTGAAGTTGTAAGCCCCAATAATCTATTTTTTCTGTAGTTGCCTTGGTCACGGTGTCTCTTCACAACAATAGAAAAGTAACTAAGACATTCACTAATTTATTTGAACATTTGTTGCTATTAATACATTCAAGTAAGGTCTTTATTTTCTTATTTGGTTCTCACACCAACACTTTCTAGTTCATTTCCCCATCCCCCATACCTTATATGCCTGTGACATAGCTAAGTATTTATTAAATGCTTACTTAAATTGTCTTTCAAGATTCTATGACTATTTCACAGGATTTATGAGTACTTTTTTTAAGACCATGTAATTTAGTATCACAACTTAAAGTGAATTAAAGAATTAAACATGAAATTTTGTTTATTTTTAAAATAGTCTTTAAGAATATGAATTGCTTTTTATTACATTGGTGCTTTTACAAAATAATTATTTTCAAAATATTTTTGTAATATTTTCATTTATTGAAGATAGATTATTTTCTCATACAATATATCTTGATTATAATTTCCTCTCCCACTACTCTGCCAAGTCCTTCCCCACCTCCCCAACCTGCCAGATCCACTCCTTTTCTGTCTCTCATTAGAAAAGATCAGGCCTCTAGGAGATAAACAACAAACATAACAAAATAAAATATAATAAGATAAAAGCAAAAAGCATTACATCAGGCTGGACAAGGCAACCAAAGAAGGAAAAGAGTCCCAAAAGCAGCACAAGGATCAGACCCATCCATTCACACAGTCAGGAGTCCCATAAAAATACTAAGCTGAAAGCAGAGGCCTGGTACAGACCTGTGTAGACCCAGTTCTTGCTGCTTCAGCCTCTGTGAGTTCATCTGAGTCTTACCTAGCTGATTCAGAGGGCCTTGTTCTTCTGGATGTATGTCATCCATCTCCTATGGCTCTTACTCTCTTTCCACCTCCTTTTCCTTGGGGTTCCATGAACTCTGAGGAGAAGGATTTGATGGAGGCATCCCATTTAGAGCTGTGTGTGTTCCAAGATGTCTCTCTCTGCCATAATGTCTGGCTGTGGGTGTCTGTATTTGTTCCCATCTGCTATAGGAGAAATCTTCTCTAAGTATAGCTGAATAAGACATCTATGAGTATAACAGAATATCATTAGGAGTCATTTTACTGTTACTTGTTTTGTCTTTGGTTTTTTGTCTGTCTGTCTGTTTGTTTGTTTGTTTGTATCTGGTTTGATTGGGTTGATTTGTTGTTGTTGTTGTTTGGAATTTGGTTTTTTGTTTTGTTGTTGTTGTTTGACCAGTAATACTTGGTTTTACCCTAGGACTCTGAACTATCTAGCCTCAGGATCTCGGTTACCCCAACAATGCTGAGTATGGATTTTGTCTTGTGGAGTGTGCCTTAAGTCAAGTCAGATAGGGTTGGCTAATTCCACAAGTTCTATGCCACCATTGCCCTAGCATATCTTGAAAGCAGAACATCTTGTAGGTCAAAGTTTTTGTAGCTGGGTTGGGAGTACCTTCCTGCACCAAAAGCAATAGAACATGATGATGAAGGCTTGACATGGAGGCTCCAGCTTCAGTTCTCCCTGCTCAATGAGTTATGTGTATATTGTCTTAAACAAATGGGCTCCACAGTCTGTTTGCAGAGAGCAGCCCATCGTCTCAGCACCAGCCTGAGTTGATTGGGGATTTCCATGGGGACACCCTTGGTCAACAACTCAACAACTCAGTCCTAATACTGGAAGACTCATTTAGTGACAAGAGATGACCAGTTGGGGCTCTGTCTTTCCCATAATTAGGAAACCCTATTGGAATTACCTTCATATATTTTAGGAAGTTTCCATTACAGTAGGTTTCCATGCCATCCCTCAAATGTCCTTCAGTTCTAATCATCACTCCTCACATTCCCTCCTTCAATTCTATCACCCCTTGCCCTCCCAATCTGATCCTCTCATTTGTGTCTGACCCTGCCCCTAGTCCACCTATAGAATCTGTTCTATATCCCCCTCCCAGAGAGACCAATGTGGATTATAGCTTGATTATTATTTACTTAACAGCTAATATCCACTTATAAATGAATACATACCATATTTATCTTTGTGGGTTACTTATGGTGATTTTTTTTCTAGTTCCATCATTTGCCCGCAAATTTCATGATGTCATTGTTTTTATCAGCTGAGTGATACTCTATTGTGTGAATATACCTACCACATTTCCTTTATTTACTCTTCTCTTGAGGGACATCTTGGTTGTTTCCAATTTCTGGATATTATGAATAGAGTAGAAATGAACATGGATGAGTAAGGGTTCTTGTGGTAAGATGGAGGATTCTTTGAGTATATGCCCAAGAGTGGTATAGTTGAGTCTTGAGGTAGATAGATTCTCAACTTTCTGAGGAACTGCCATATTGATTTCCCGGCTGTACAGGTTTGCCACTAGCAATGGTGGAGAGTTCTTCTTGTGCCACATCCTCACCAGCATGAACTTTCACTTGTGTTATTGATCTTAGCTGTTCTGACAGTTGTAAGATAGAATCTCAAAGAAATTTTGATTTGCATTTCCATGATAGTTAGGATGTTGAACATTTCTTTATGTTTTTCAGTCATTTGAGTTTTCTCAATAGAGAATTCTCTGTTTAGATCTGTACTCCCATTTTTAATTGAATTGTTCAGTTTTTTTGATATCTAGTTTCTTCAGTTCTTCAGCTAGTCAAAGTTCATAGGAAAATACACATTTTCAAAACATCCATTTCCAGTGGAATGTATATATATGTATATATATATACACATACATACATATACACATACATATATATATGTATGTATGTGTGTGTATGCGTCTGTGTGTTCCAGCATACGTGTGTCAGTATATATGATGATATATATATATATAATATGTATTATATTTATCAGTAAGATATATTGATATCTATATATGAATAGAATTGTCTTTTTAAAAACTAGATCTTTGACTGGAATGGATTCACACATATAATCTCTATATTTTTAATTTCAAAATATTATTAGAGCATATGTGCATGATACGTATACTTTGTCCTGCATAACGGCACACATATGAAAGTCAGAGGGTAACTTTGTGAAGTTGGTTCTCTCCTTCATCCTTTATGTGGGTTCTGGGGATCAAACTCAGGTGACCTATGTAAAGCAAGTACCTTTACATACTGAGCTGACTTGCTGACCCTGTAACCTCTATTCTCTATAATTTTTACTTTTATTATTGTAGTTTTTTATAATTTTTATAATTTCTCATAGGTACACAAATCTATAATCTCTTATGTTAGAGTGATTCATGCACCTTCTAAAAAGACTGTTATGTTTTTAAAAATTTTAAACTTGTAAAAATACTAAAACTTCAAACCCCTTTATCATGCACAAAAAGCTATAATGAATCAAGCCTTACCATATCAACTGAGTCTTTTGAGTTCTTCTGTTGGCATCTGTACAATGTTCTATATGCTCCTTCTAATCCTTCAGGGAAGCCTTGAACAGATATATTAATTTTACAAAGCCATTTAAAAACTGATAATTAAAACAAAAACATGGGCAAGAATAAAGTGTGTGCACCAAGTGATAACACCGTGTGTAATCCATTGATGTCCCATCTACATGGCTCAGCATAGCACCGTCCACATAAGTACTCAATAAACATTTCGTAAAATAAGAACTCCTACTTTTGAGCCCTTTAAATGGAACATAAAGGAGGGTACAATGAGGCAAGGCTGTCTTTCACCTAGATAACTAATGATCAGGTATATCCATGTTCTTCTTTACCAAACCTGTTTAATGCTTCTTTCAAGTTTTAAGCCACAGCTCCAGACAAAGAATGAAGCATGTAGACCTTGAGGTCAAGTGTCCTAAGTTAGATATCCAACCTGTTATTATGATACATAAGGGACCAATGTCAGGTTATATGGTTACGTAACCCTAAGATTCTGTATCTTCACTTGACGAGCAATGCTTCTATGCATGGAGCCATTTGCTGAGTCTTTTTATTTGGCCTCTACTCCATCTTGGATATTAGCACTATACCCCCACGCTATGCCCCTCCATTTGTACAATGTAACACAAGCAAGTGACATGCCTGCTTTTTAACAATGGGAGCATTAGAGGTCATCTGTACAAGGCTTACCATCTAACTGTCCTTACTCACCTCTCTCTGGTGAGCCTTTTCTGACCTCCTGGGAGGAAGCCAGCCATTCTTCACACTGTTAGGTTGAAATCAGGAACTCTTCATTTCTTTCTGCTCAGAACAAATTCAGTATCCTCTGTGTTGGGGGAAGGGGGAGAATATAAACTGTGTGGCAGCTGGCTCTATGCCACCACTACTATAGCTTCATGTAAATGAGACTCCAATTTATAGAAAAAAAGCATGTTCTGGGGAAGACTGAATTAGTATTCTTCAATGACGCCACCCTGAAAGGCTATTTGTTCTCAAGTGATGGTCCTACACCCACATATATGCTGACAGCACCAAATTAACTCAGTTTCTAAAAAAAGCACATGAAGTTGGGAGGAGAAAACGGTGACAGGGAGAGAGAAATTGGAATGGAAGGATGGTGGTGGAATTGAACAAAAAATACTATGTGTACTTGTAAAATTGTCATACAACAAAAGTATCTACTCATTCATTTACCTAACTACTCATTTGATGTGTTTTGATTGATTATCTGCCATAGCAAGGCAGCTATATAAGGTAAATAATTCATAACTGTAGTGGGTAGGTGTTTCAGCTTTGACCCGGAATTACCACCCCTAATAAGGCTTTGGGTAACTGCCATGCCTACCTATGGCCTGCCCCAAGGCAGGGCTGAGACAGGAGCCCTTAAGACCCGAGATCCAGATGTGCTGGTGCTCTTGGTTCCTGGTGACCCTGGATGCTGGATGGTAGACCGAGCAGAGTTCTCCAGAGAACCCAGCTGGACTGCACCTCACCTCTCCCAGATCCTGTAACCAACTCCTTTACTATCTGTAAGTTACCACAAAATCAACCTCCTTTTTAACTACATGGAGATTCCTTAATAAATCCCCCAATACATAACTTAGGTGATGTCTGGTCTTCAAGGTACTCAATCCCAATGGGAAGAAACAGAAACTGGGTGGCTATAATAATAAGATAGGTGCTGTAAGGGAGAGGAACAAAAGGCACAACCTAACAGTGGGAAGGAAGGCGGGCTCCAGTGCCAGAGCAGACCTCAGGCCCGTGAGTAGTTGGTCAACACGAAATGAACTCCATGAAATGAACACAAAATGAACTACTTGTTGTGTTTAAAGCCAGAAGACATCAAAATACCTTTGTTTTGGTATTTTTTGTCTTGCTGTTTTTTTTGTTTGGTTGGTTGGTTGGCTGATTTTGTTGGTTTTTTTGTTTGTTTGTTTGTATTTTAGTTTGTTTGTTTTGATTTTTGTTTTACTTAGGTTTTGATATTTTTGTTGTTTGTTTTTGACCAAGAAAAAGAACATGAATTTGGGTGCATAGGGCAGTGGTTATGATCTGGGTGGAGTTGGAAGGGAAAGAATATGATAAAAATATATGAAATTTTTCATTAAAAAGTAATGTGAGTTCCTAACTTCATTGGCGGGGGATGGTCACTCTGACCACAGAAAATAATATTCACTAGATGCAGTTTTCAAACCCACTTTAATTGATCAATGAATGTTTGCAACAATAGACATACTACTGAAAACTAGAAAGTTAACGATAGTCATATTGCTCAGTATTCCAGGCCTAAAGTTCAATACTCCCTGAGAGCTCTCACTTCTGAAATTCTTCACTCACTTCCCTGAACACTGTTAACTAATGAACTCATTCCTTCGCTCAGAGTGACTGTACATGAACTGCCCAAACTGAACACTGAAGAGCCAGAGCTCCCAGAGTCACTAACCTGAGTATTCGTGTAAAAATCTTACCTCCATGTTATAGTCATCCTCTCATGTCATTTGACCTTCTTTCTTCCAGGATGACACATTTGAGGCTGTGGAGAATGAGCTGCCTTAAGAATTGAGACTGGAAGCTGTATGTCAGGGTGAGTAGCATGGGAAGGCAGCAGGAACTGTTTATTTGTGGAGAAACCCTTGCATTCCTTCCCCTAGACTGCCCATCACATAGAAAATGTTTTGCAGATTTAGTTAAGTCATTTTACTCTTCCTTCTTTTTCACACAGTATAACACCTTCATGAAGTTGTTTCCTCTCTTTAAGAATGTTTTTGTAATGTTACTCCCTTCTAACCTCTATAATTTATTCTCATACTCAACATTTTTCATGCCTAGAACCCTGAAGCTTTCTCCAATGTCTAAACAGAGGCATTTGTGGTTCTCTGAAATCCTAAGGTCCCAGCCACTGCATCAAACACTCAATAGTTCACATATGTGTCTCCCTTCCTAAACAAATCTAAGCATCTATTGCTTGATATTTTACCAATGTTTTACATCAGCATACTTCAGCAACCGGCTTAGAAGCTCTTTCACTGTACTAATTTCCACCTCGATGTGCTATTTTGCTATCCTGCTGATGGAAGCATAGGGCAGTTACAGCAAGTCCCAAGTTGGGCTACTGTCTTGTCGCATGCCAGAGCAGTGACCAGCTCACCTCAGTCCTGTGTCCTCAGATAGTCACAACTTAAATCACATAAATCAAATAGCAACTCTCTTCAGTTCTGGAGACATTTGTTGAAAATGAGCATATACCACCATGAATGGCTACTTCTCTCTAAACACAGGGAGATGGTAGGCATGAGGTAAAATAAGCTGTGCCTCTTCCCAGAGAAAAAGCATTAGGGGTGGGGGTAAGAACATAAAGCAGATCATCCCTGAAGCAGATAGAAGCTAGTGGGAGAAATAAACAAAGCAATGCAATCTAGGGACTAGATCACTCAAATTGCTGAACCTGAGAAATATAGTCCAATAATTTAGGCTCAATTACCAATTGCTTATACTAAAATCAGTTAAGTAAATGACTTAACTCCTTTTGTTTATACAATAATACTAATATTTGTCATCCCACAGACTTAGGTGAAACATTTGTAGACATTACAATAATCGTAGTTTTTATGACTACAAATCACAGGAACAGTGAGCCAGCACACAGAGTGAACATTCTGTGCAACCTTGCTGTGACCCAGAGTGACCCACTTATAAGCAAAGCAATTTAAATCCATCACCTAAAGACCTTTAGTTTGATTAGACAAATCTCCTTCTTACTTCCTCCTCTCAGAAACACTTTCAAAATGGAATAAAATAAGCTCAGATTTTATACTACAGGGTGCCAACAACAGTTCTTTTCTATCTTACTTAAAACATGGTCTCTTCTTTCTCACCATAGTTTGAATGTAGTGAAATGCTCCCCATGAGCTCACATGTATCTGAAACATGTAGTTCCCAGATGGTGACATTGTTTGGGAAGGTTGAAGAATCTCTGGGGAGTGAAGTCTCACTGAAGACAGCCCTCCAGGCTCTACCATGAAGCCCTACTCCCTGTTTACTCTCTGTTTCCTGAGTGAAAATTCAATATGACCAGTTGGCCTCCTGCTCTTGGCCATCATGCCTTCTCTGCTTGCTGCTGAGTATTGCGAGCCACCATGGAGCAATCCCTTCCCACATAAGACAGAATCCTTCTTGTCTTCTTCAATGACTTTTCTCACATATTTAGCCACAGCAGCATGAAATGTAATGAATACATTTCTAGATCGTTCTTTAATGTCATACTGCCAACAAGCTGGGTTTTGACTCTGCTGAACTCCAGAGTGCGAATTTGAAATGGTGCCTAAAATTCAGACCTCTCTAGACTTTCTATGATGCAGCTAATGAATAAAAGGAGAGCCACAGTCCAGACAGTAAAGGACACCACAGTTGAGGCATGTACCAGTGGGTCCAGTAGCCCTGGGATACAAAGTTGAGTTTAATCTCCAGAAGGAACCAAGTGTGGTTTCTAATTAACAGTGATATTTCTATTAATTTCTGTCAGCAGTAGTTTTCAAGTCTAATATACTCTAATGAACCATTTTTCTCTGTCTCCGCCACTGCTACTACTAATGAGGTTGCTACCAGGGAGCCAGGCAACATTTCTCCTGAGGATAAAGACCCTCTTCATAAATACGAACACTCCAACTTCTGAGACTTCCATGCAGCAGCAGAGATTGACCGGGACCCTCCAGCTTCTGTGGACTGTGCAGTGTCTAAAATCAGGAACAGTACACTTGACTCCCTTCCTGCCATCTGATGGGAGTTTAAGAGATAACATTTACTAAAACAAAAAACAAAACCATACACGCGAGATGACACCATGTTTTTGTACTCAAATTGAGAAATAAATTATCCACTTGCTTCCCACTATCTACTGTTTTTTTGTTTATTATTCAAGAATAGTCAGCATTATTTCTAATTGCTCTCAACAAAACTCCATATAGAAACTGATCAGCTTTATAACACAATTTGCCAACACCTACCATAATGTGGCTCTCTACACTTAAATCTAATGACTAAAAGGAACCATTTCTCTGTGTTAGCATTTTTTTCTTTATCATATCAGTGCCAATAAGTTTTTTTTTCTTTGTTAGAGTCCTACAGACAGTGACAGAAGTAATACACCATACAACAAGAGAAAATCTAATCTAGTTCCAACTGGTGATTTCCAGATATGGGGGAAGGAGCAGAACTATTGGAAGTAGGTTACTCACAGGACTAATTATCCATCCCCACACCCCATAATGAGTTTCTCCACCAACACAGTAAGCCAAATTAAAATATAGCAACAGGTTTATTGAGAGTAACTCCTGGGCAGGTCCTCTGGTCCGTGAGATTGAGGCCTGGGGAGTTGTGCCTGCAAATGGAAGCAGGGAGATTTTATGGGTTGTAGGTAAGGGTTTGTGCTCAAGTATGGTCATAAGCTGGGTTTTGCTCAAGTATGGTGAAAAAAAATGTTTTGGTGGGGACTGGCTGCTTGGCAACTTTTAAAGGAGGAAGCTACAGTAGTAGCCAAGACTTCAGACCTGGGGAGGCTCTCTGAGCTGGCAGGGTTTGGAGAGAGGGGGAGGTGCTATCTGGACCATGTAAGGGCAAGCCAGAGACTCCAATGGAAACACCACCCATCCTGTCTTGAAAAACCAAACCAAAAATAAAAATATATATAAAATAATTATACCAATTTGTCCTTTCCCTAACACATCTTACAATGATCCTAAAATTCCACAGTCTATGTCACTATATAGAAAAGCTACAATAATCTTATTTGTGGTCTTTAAATATTTTACTTTTGTTCTTGTCATTCTATGGAATAGTCAGCTCTTTTCCCTAAGCTCCAGGACAATTCATGTATTAGTTTGGAAATTTTATATAACATCTGAGCACAGATAGGAGATCTGATTCTCCATGTACATATCTTAATTGGAAAATGGTACCCAACTCATTAGGATGCCAGGTTGTACCCTCTAGGCTTGTTGTGTCCTCTTCTCATCTGCAATTTCACTCACCAATAATAGAGGCAAAATACACCTGAACTTTTTAAATCTGAGAAAGTAAAGTATCTCTATCTTCTATTTGTATCTACGAAGAAATACAACATCCTGCCTCTATCACAGTTCTCTATAAATAAGATTATCATTATTAGCGTTCTCATCTCCTTTGATCCCCACTCTACTTCCTAGCCAGCCATGAAAGCTGTAATCACATCTTTTCGTGTGAGTCTTGCTTTTAATCTAGTCCATCCTAAACACTGGCTCTCCTCTCTCTCTTCTAAATGTCCTCATTACCTGCCAAGTAAAGACCATACTTCCTAACACCTGAGTCTGTTATGACGGTCCATCATCCCCATTTCTATGCTCTTCTCACACCGTTCAATGGGTCCAGATCAAAGCCAGATTGAGTAACTCATGCTCAAACCCACATCTTCCTGTATTTGATCTTACACATTGGTTCCTGCCCTGAATTGGAGTGTCCTGTCACAGAGTTGTGACAAGCACTGACAAAACAGATTGCTTGGATCAGTATCCTGATTCAGTCATCTGTTAGTCATATGCTTTTGCATAGGACACCAGCACTCTACGCATCTGTTTCCCTGTTTGTTTTATGAGAATGTGAATGGCACTTTTCTCAGAAAACAGTAAAAATCATTTTTAGAAATGACTTGTCTCTTTTTAAGTTCCCAGAAGCACCTTCAATTATACACAGTTCTAACTACTATTTATCTTTTTTTATTATTAAGACATTTTCTATTCATTTTATATATCAACCGCAGATCTCCCTCCCCTCCCTCCTCCCACTCCCCAATCTTCCCCCCCAACCCACCCCCCATTCCCATCTCCTCCAAGGCAAGGCCTCCCATGGGGAGAGTCAGCAGATCCTTACACACTCAGCTGAGGAAGGTCCAAGCCCCTCCCCCTGCACCAAGGCTGTGTAAGGTGTCCCATCACAGGCAGTGGGCTCCAAAAAGCCACTCATGCACCAGGGATAGATCCTGATCCCACTGCCAGGGGCCCCTTAAGCAGACCAAGCTACACAACTGTCTTGCCTATGTAGAGGGCCTAGTCCAGTGCCATGGAGGCTCCACAGCTGTTGGTCCACAGTTCATGAGTTCTCACTAGTTTGGCTTGGCTGTCTCTGTACATATCATCCTGAGCGAGGTAACCCAGATTCAGAAGGACAAACATGGTATGTACTCACTCACAAGTGGATACTAGATGTAAAGCAAAGGATAACCAGGCTACAACCCACAGCTCCAGAGAAGCTAGCTAGCAAGGAGGACCCTAAGAGGGATACAGGGATTGCCCTGGGAAGGGGAAATAAATGAGATCTACATGAGCAAACTGTGGGAGGGGGTGGCAATGGAGGGAAGGGGATGAGAAATGAGACCACTATTTATCTTCACAATCTAGTCTAGCCATCTCCTTTAGAAACCCAGCTATCTTAACTCAAGAACACTCTCTCTTCTGAGTCTACTCTTCCATTTGTTTTTTTATGGAAATGGTTTTCTAGAATATTTTTAATGAAATGTACTTAATTATATTGCTAAACTACCTAAAGGTAGTTTTTATCCAATATAGTATTCAACACATAGTAGGTATTTAATATTTATTAATCCATGTCAACACAAAACAACAATAGCAGATAGAATATATTTAGCTCATTCATTTAACTGTTCAATCAAACTGAGGAAGAGCTATGAAAAAACAAATTGTAGAGTGGTATTTTATCCCTAGGAAATGGAATTCAATTTTAATCTATGAAGGTTAAATAAAATTTTAGTCTTGTCTGCCAGATGGTCTCCACTGTAACATCTTCATTCCCAACAAGACTTAAAAAAAATGATTATCAAGAAATGTTCTATTCATTTTACATACCAACCACAGATCTGCCCCTCCTCCCTCTTACTGCCCCCCAGATTTTCCACCAAACTTACGCGCCATTCCTACTTCCTCCAAGGCAAGGTCTCCCATGAGGAGTCAGCAAAGCCTGGTAAATTCAGTTGAGGCAGGTCCAAGCCCCTCCCCCCAGCACCAAGGCTGCTCAAAGTGTCACACCTAAGGCACTGAGCTCCAAAAAGCCAGCTCATGCACCAGGGACAGATCCCAATCCTCCTGTCTGGGGGCCTGCCAAACAATCCAAGCTACACAACTGTCTCTCCTATCCAGAGGTTCTAGTCCAGTCTCATGGGGGCTCCACAGCTCTTGGTACACAGGTCATGGGTTTCCACCAGTGTGGCTGGTCGTCTCTGTGCGTTTTCCCATTATGATCTCAATGTCCCTTGCTTACAAAATCCCTACTCTCATCCATTGGATTCCTGGAGCTCGGCCTGGTGCCCAGCTGTGGACCTCTGCAATTGCTTCCATCAGTAACTGGATTGAATAAACATGGGGAGAGCAGACAGCCTTGTCTTGTTCCTGATTTTAGTGGAATCACTTTGAGTTTCTCTCTATTTAATTTGATGTTGGCTGTCGGCTTGCTGCAAATTGAATTGCCTTTATTATATTTAGGTATGTTCCTTGTATTCCTGATCTCTTTAGAACCTTTATCATGAAGAGGTGTCAGGTTTTGTCAGAGGCTTTTTCAGCCTCTAATGAGATGATCATGTGGTTTTTTCTTCTTTCAGTTTCTTTATATGGTGGGTTAAATTGACAGATTTCCATATGTTGAGCCATCCCTGCATGTCTCAGATGAACCCTACTTAACCATGGGAGAATGACTTTTTTTTTTAATGTGTTCTTGGATTCAGTTTGCCAATGTTTTATTGAGTATTTTTGCATCGGTGTTCATGAGGGAAACTGGTCTGTAATTCTCTTTCTTTGTTGCATCTTTCTGTGGTTTGGGTATCAGGGTAACTATAGTCTCATAAAAAGAGTTTGGAAATGTTCCTTTTGTTTCTATTGTGTGGAACAGTTTGAAGAGTATTGGTATTAGCTCTTCTTTGAAATTCTGGTAGAATTCTGCACTGGAACCATCTGGTCCTGGGCCTTTTTTTGTTTTTAGTTGAGAGACTTTTAATGACTGTTTCTATTTCCTTAGGGGTTATTGGTCTATTTAAATTGTTTATCTGGTCTTGATTTAATTTTGGTATATGGTACCTATCCAGAAAATTGTTCATTTCTTTTAGATTTTCCAATTTTGTGGAGTATAGGTTTTTGAAATATGATCTGATGATTCTCTGGATTTCCTCATTGTCTGTTGTTGTGTCTCCCTTTTCATTTCTGATTTTGTTAATTTGGATGCTCTCTCACTCTCTCTCTGCCTTTTGGTTAGTCTGGATAAGGGCTTGTCTATCTTGTTAATTTTCTGGAAGAACCAACTCTTTGTTTCATTGATTCTTTGTATTGTTCTCTTTGTTTCTGTTTTATTAATTTCAGCCCTAGTTTGATTATTTCCTGGTATCTATTTCTCCTGGGTGATTTTGCTTCTTTTTGTTCTAGAGCTTTCAGGTGTGCTGTTAAGTTGCTAGTGTGAGATTTCTCCATCTTCTTTATATGGGCATTTAGTGATATGAATTTTCCTCTTAGCACTGCTTTCAGAGTGTCCCATAAGTTTGGGTGTGTTGTACATTTGTTTTCATTGAATTCTAGGAAATCTTTAATTTCTTTCTTTATTTCTTCCTTGACCCATTGGTGATTAAGTTGGGCATTATTCAGTTTCCATGAGATTGTAGGCTTTCTGTAATTTTTGTTGTTGTTGAAATCTAACTTTAAGCCGTGGTGGTCTGATAAAATACAGGAAGTTATTCCAATTTTTTATATCTGTTGAGATTTGCTTTGTGACCAAGCATGCGGTTGATTTTAGAGAAGGTTCCATGGGCTGCTGAGAAGGTATATTCTTTTTTGTTAGAGTGGAATGTTTTGTAGATATCTGTCGCACCCCCTTCATCCAGCAAAGAGGACACGACACCAAGCTCTTCTTGCAGTTTATTCAGGCCTTGATAAATCTTCTGACTTCTAAAAGTTCCCATCCCTCTGACTTCTAAAAGATCCCCTGGGCAAAGCCTCTCCTGGCCTTATATAGGCTCTGGGCAGCCAACCCCAGGTCGCCACGTGGGCATTGCCCAATAGGCTCAAGCATGCGTAAGAAAGCCACAACCTTCACTATAATTGTTTACCTCTGGGAGCGCTCGCCGTCGGGATGGCGGAAGGCAGTAACCAGCGCCACCTGTAAGGCGTGGCTACACGCAGCTCCCTACAGATATCTATTAAGTCCATTTGAGTCATAATATCTGTTAGTTCCCTTATTTCTCTGTTAAATTTCTATTTGGCAGACCTGTCCATTAGTGAGAGTGGGGTGTTGAAGTCTCCCACTACTAGTGTGTGGGGTTTGATGTGCAGTTTAAGCTTTAGTAATGTTTCTTTTACAAATGTGGGTGCCCTTGGATTTGGGGCATAAATATTCAGAATTGAGACTTCATCTTGATGGATTTTCCCTGTGATAAATATGTAATGTTCTTCCTGATCTCTTTCCACTGATTTTAGTTTGAAGTCTATTTTATTAGATATTAAGATAGCTACACCAGCTTGCTTCTTAAGTGCATTTGATTGGAAATTCTTTTCCCAGCCTTTTACTCTGAGGTAGTATCTGTCTTTGAAGTTGGGGTATGTTTCTTGTATGCAGCAGAAGGATGGACCCTGTTTTTTATCCATTCTGTTATCTGTGTCTTTTTATAGGTGAACTGAGACCATTGATATTAATGGATATTAATGTCCAGTGGTTGTTAATTCCTATTATTTTTTTGGTGATAGTGTTTATTGTGTGTTTCCCTTCTTTGGTATTTATTAGTGTGGGACTACCTATTGCCTGTGTTTTCATGGGTGTATCTAGCTTCCTTAGGTTGGATTTTTTCTTCTAGTGCTTTCTGTAGGTCTGGATTTGTGGAAAGATATTGTTTAAATATCATTTTATCATGGAATGTTTTGTTTACTCTGTCTATGGTGACTGAGAGTTTTGCTTGATATAATAGTCTAGGTTGTAATCCATGGTCTCTTAGTGTCTGCATGACATCTGTCCAGGACCTTCTGGCTTTGAAAGTCTCCATTGAGAAGTCAGGTGTTATTCTTTTTTTAACTTTTTATTTTATTTTATTTTATTTCCATTTTTCCTTATTAAGAAATTTTCTACTGACTCTACATACCACCCACAGATCCCACCTCCTCCATTATTCTTATGGGTCTGCCTTTATATGTTCCTTGGCCTTTTTCTTTTACAGCTCTTAATATTCTTTCTTTATTCTGTATGTTTAGTGGTTTGATTATTATGTGGCAAGGGGACTTTTTTTGGATCCAGTCGACTTGGTGTTCTGTAAGCTTCTTGTATCTTTATAATCATTTCCTTCTTTAGCTTGGGATTTTCTTCTATGATTTTGTTGAATATATTTTCTGTGCCTTTGAATTGGTATTCTTCTCCTTCTTCTATCCCTATTATTCTTAGGTTTACTCTTTTCATGGTGTCCCAAATTTCCTGGACATTTTGTGTTATGATTTTGTTGGTTTTAGTGTTTTCTTTGGTGATGAATCTATTTCCTCTATTGTATCTTCAATGCCAGAGATTCTCTCTTCCATCTCCTGTATTCTGTTGGTTATGCTTTCATCTGTAGTTCCTGTTCGTTTACTCAGGTTTTCCATTTCCAGCATTCCCTCAGTTTGTGTCTTCTTTATTGTCTCCATTTCAGTTTTCAAATCTTGAACTGTTTCCTTCACCTGTTTAATTGCTTTTTCATGGTTTTCTTGGCTTTATTTAAGGGATTGACTGATTTCTTCCAATTTTTTTGTTTGTCTCTTCCTTGATTTCTTTAAGGGAATTGTTCTTCTTTAAAGGCCTCTATCATCTTCTTAAAATCTTTTTTTTTTCGAGACAGGGTTTCTCTGTGTAGCTTTGGTGCCTGTCCTGGATCTTGCTCCGTAAACCAGGCTGGCCTCAAACTCACAGAGATCCACCTGGCTCTGCCTCCCTCCCGAGTGCTGGGATTAAAGGCATGCGCCACCTCTGCCCAGCTCTTAAAGTCATTTTAAGGTCAATTTCTTCTGTTTCTTCTATGTTGGGATGTTCAGGTCTTGCTGATGTAGAACCACTAGGTTCTGATGGAGCCATATTTGTCTTTATGTTGTTGACTGTATTTTTTGCACTGGTGCCTACCCATCTCTTTTTCCACTTGGTACAAGTGGTGTCTGTGTCCAATGGGAGCTCTTGGTCTAATCAGGGCTCTTGGTCTAATTGGTGCCTCTTTATCTCAGGGCAGCTGCAGTCTCAAAGGATGGATAGGTTTGGGAGAGGTGGCACTTGTGCGTTACAGGGTCTGGTGGAGGATGGTGGTAGTCTGACCTGTCTGCAGGAAGCCTGCCTACTGGCCTGAAACTGGTACTGGAATGGGTGGTGGTGTGGGGATGCAGGGTTGTGCCTCTAGGCCCACAGCCTAGAGGCTGGGGTGTTCAGCTACGAGAACAAAGACTCACCTCTTAGTCTAATCTAATTAGGTAGACTCTGTCTCAGGGAGCAGTTGCAGTCTCAGAGGGTAGATGGGGTTTGGGGTAGGTGGGGCGTGTGGGTTACAGGGTCTGGTGGGGATGGTTGTAGTTCGACCTGTCTGTAGGAGGCCTGCCTACTGGCCTCTTAGTCCAATCAGCACTGGCAGGCTCTGTCTCAGGGGAGTAAAAATTGAAAGTGGTAAAGAGGACATGAAGCTTTTCATTCTTTTCTTTTACAAAAGTATAGAAATTACACTTTTTATTCATGCTTTTGAAAATATTTGGCAATCCTACAGCAAAAGAAGCAGTTTTGATATCCAAACACATGTCATTCCCCAAACCCTGATTTGCTTCCATACTTAAGAATCAGTTCAGAGCACAACCAGCTGGAGCCAGCTTGGGAATATGCTGAGTTCGGCATTTGTGGAAGGTAATTGGTTTTTCATGACAACTACCTCTGTGCTGTCACTGAGAAGGATCAAGTGGCAGGTCAGAGGTCACTGTTGATCAGCAGGTTTCACACAGAAGTGATTGCTGGAGGTCTAGTAGAGCAGAGTGAGAATCAGCAGGAGTCTGCCTCTAAAGGACAGCAGCCTTCAGAGCATCTGGGCCTTCACTTCACTTCCACCTCCTAAATCTCATGCAAATTGGTCCATGACTAACCCAGCACAGCAGCATGCAAGCATGTGAATTCTTGAAAGCATAGTTCCAACTTGACAGTTTCGTACAGTCCACAGCAACTTAACTCCTAAACACTAGAGACTCCTAATTTTCCTCTAAAAAATCTATAAAGTCTCAGACTATGCTCTTTTGTAGAAACAATCCAACATACACATACAACCTTAGAGCTAGACATACCTAGATGACATCGCAGCACATTTGCTTGTGTACATTCACTGAACTGAATGTGGACTAAATCAAGTTCATTCTAGAACTTTGGGTTGAGGGGCTGTAATGAGTAATGTTTCTCAAATTACCCTTGTACATAGGCATCCCACCAATTTGAAACAGGTAGGCTATTCCTTTTAATTTCATGGAAATCATTAGTATAAAATTGATGAAGTGAGGATTATGACCCTAGCCATCAGAACTATTTTCTAAATTCCCTATGCTCATGCACCCATTGTCCTAAAATGCTCCATAGCAGCATGAGTACTCCAACTCAATGGGTACTAAATTAAATTTACATTGAACTTTTGACACACACAAACTGGCTTGATGAAATGAGATCCTATGGATTCTCAGTTAAAGAATTAGTATAGCCCTGTCTAAATTAAAAACAGGGTTTTCCAGAACTAGAACCCACCATTCTGACTTTACTTACAAAGACCAAGATACTCATTTCACAGCTGGGGATTCATGGTGTTATTAAATACTCAGTGGGACTGTCACCCTCCTTAAAGCTGCTGACTGCAGTCTCACAGAGCACCGTGCTCTGCTAAAGTCTATGTCAATCCTTCATCAATCAAGCCTCAAAGTAGAGTGTTAGAGTCTGTTCTCTTCTTCTCTGACTGCTGGTAGCTTTTAATCCTCACCCCTCCTTGCTCTCTCCTCTGCTCCAAACCTGGGAAGTGAGACAGCTTGGTGCTCTTTTCCTTGACACTGAGAACATACAAACATCTCAAGGCCCGCCCCACACATGGGAGCCCTGTCTCTTCTTCCACCCTCTAATGGTAACTGCTACTCAAATATCTTGCTGGTAAGAATGGCTTGATCGTTGTGAAAAATTAGTTAGCAGACTCTTTTAGTTTTTTTTTTGTTCTGGATGTCGAATCCGGGGCCTCATATCTGAGAGGCAAGAACTCTACCCCTGAGCCACATCCCTGGTCCATCTCCCACTTTTTATATTGAGACAGTGTCCTATTAAATTGCCCAGGTTGGCTTTGAACTTGCCTTATAAACCAAGCAGGCTTATAACTTACAATAGCTACCAGGTCCCACTTTGCAGTTTCCTTTTTCCTTGTTTGTATCATATTTGTGTCCCCTTGATCTCCTTTTGTTGTCTTATGCCCTACCTAGAATTTTGAGTACTATACTGACAAGATATGGAAAGAGTGGACACCCTTGTCTTGTTCCTGATTTTAGTGGAATCACTTTGAGTTTCTCTCTATTTAATTTGATGTTGACTGTCAGGTTGCTGTATATTGCTTTTATTATGTTTGAGTGTGTTTCTTGTATCCCTGATCTCTCCAAGACATTTATCATGAAGAGGTGTAAGGTTTTGTCTAAGGCTTTTTCAGCATCTTATGAAATGATCATGTGGTTTTATTCAGTTTCTTTATATGGTGGATTAAATTGACAGATTTCCATATGTTGAACCATCCCTGCATGTCTCAGATGAACCCTACTTAACCATGGGAGAATGACTTTTTTTATGTGTTCTTGAATTCAGTTTGCCAGTGTTTTATTGAGTATTTTTGCATCGGTGTTCATGAGGGAGACTGGTCTGTAATTCTCTTTCTTTGTTGCATCTTTGTGTGGTTTGGGTATCAGGGTAACTATAGCCTCATAAAAAAAGTTTGGAAATGTTCCTTTTGTTTCTATTGTGTGGAACAATTTGAAGAGTATTGGTATTAGCTCTTCTTTGAAATTCTGGTAGAATTCTGCACTGAAACCATCTGGTCCTAGGCCTGTTTTTGGTTGGGAGACTTTTAATGACTGTTTCTATTTCCTTAGGGGTTATTGGTCTATTTAAATTGTTTATCTGGTCTTGATTTAATTTTGGTATGTGGTACCTATCCAGAAAATTGTTCATTTCTTTTAGATTTTCCAATTTTGTGGAGTATAGGTTTTTAAAATATGACCTGATGATTCTCTGGATTTCCTCATTGTCTGTTGTTGTGTCTCCCTTTTCATTTCTGATTTTGTTAATTTGGATGCTCTCTCTCTCTCTCTTCCTTTTGGTTAATATGGATAAGGGCTTGTCTATCTTGTTGATTTTCTAGAAGAACCAACTCTTTGTTTCATTGATTCTTTGTATTGTTCTCTTTGTTTCTATTTTATTAATTTCAGCCCTAGTTTGATTATTTCCTGGTATCTATTTCTCCTGGGTGAATTGGCTTCTTTTTGTTCTAGAGCTTTCAGGTGTGCTAATAAGTTGCTAGTGTGAGATTTCTCCATCTTCTTTATATGGGCATTTAGTGATATGAATTTTCCTCTTAGCACTGCTTTCATAGTGTCCCATAAGTTGGGATATGTTGTTCATTCATTTTCCTTGAAATCTAGGAAATCTTTAATTTCTATCTTGATTTCTTCCTTGACCCACTGGTGATTCAGCAAAAGTTTCCATAAGTTTGTAAACTTTCTGTCGTTTCCGTCGTTTTTGTTGTTGTTGAAATCCAGCTTTAATCCATGGTGGTCTGAAAGGATGCAGAGGGTTATTTCGATCTTCTTGTATCTGTTCTGACTTACTTTATGACTGAGTATGTGGTCAATTTGGAGAATGTTCCACAAGGTGCTGATAACAAACTGGGGGTGGGGTGGGGGGTGGTAATGGAGGGCAAGGGGGGGGAGAGAACTTAGGGGAGAGGGAGGTCCCAGCTGGATCAGGAGCAGAGTGGGAGAATAGAGAGGGAGATACCATGATGAATGAAGACCCCAGGGGAATAGGAAGAAGCAGAGTGCTAGAGAGGTCCCCAGAAATCCACAAAGATACCTCCACTGTAGACTACTGGCAATGGTCAAGAGAGTGCCTGAGCTGACCTGCTCTGGTGATCAGATGGCCAAACACCTTGACTGTCATGATAGAACTCTCATCCAGTGTCTGATGGAATCCGATGTAGAGATCCACGGCCGGCCGAGCCCCAGGTGGAGCTCCAGGAGTCCAATTGACGAGAGAGAAGGGATTATATGAGCAAGAGATATTGAGACCATGACTGGAAAAAGCACGGAGACAAATAGCCAAACTAGTAGAAACACATGAACTGTGAACCAATGGCTGAGGAGCCCCAGTGGAACTGGACCAGGCCCTGTGGATAAGTGAGACAGTTGATTAGCTTGAACTGTTTGGGAGGCCCCCAGACAGTGGAGCCAGGACCTGTCCTTGGTGCATGGGCTGGCTTTTTAGAGCCTGGGGCCTATGCTGGGACACTTTGCTCAGCCTTGGTGTAGGGAGGAGGGGACTGGACCTGCCTGGGCTGAGTCTACCAGGCTGGACTGACTCCCCAGGGGAGACCTTGCCTTGGAGGAGGTGGGAATGGGGAGTAGACTGGGAGGTAGGGCTGGGGGCGGGAGGATTTAGGACAGGGGAATCCATGACTGATATGTGAAATTAAGTTAATTATAAAATAAAAATATTTTTTTAAAAAAGAAATTTCATCTTCAAAAAAAAAAAAGAAAGAAAAAAAAGAAACAAAGCGCTTTCTAAAGTGGAATATGTCCTCTGACGGACATTAGTTCCCAGCTGGTAATTTTCCTATAAAACCTTTAGCAGTGTGAAAAAAAGAAAAGAAGGTATATTCTTTGTTTTGGGGTGAAATGTTCTGAGTCATAACATCTGTTAGTTCCCTTACTTCTCTTGTAGGTTACAGAATCCAACTGGTCATGGTGGGGGTGGAGTGGCCTGCCCTCGGGTCTCTCACCTGCTGGCCAGCTGCTGGAGGCTGCACCAGGGAGGTGAAATCCCAGCAGAGTTGGGGGCAGGACCCAGCTGTTTTCTGGGGCTGAGATGGGGGGCATGGTATGTATCCTGGGGCTTAGGACATAGAGATTGGGGCAGTTTAGCTGGGAGACCAGTCACTCACCTGTTCTTCCAACTGGTATAGGTGGTGCTTGTGCCTACAGGGACTGCTGATGCTGCAGTGGATTGGCCAAGGGGGAGGGTGATGGGGTCTTTGGGTTTTGGTGGCAGAGTGGGTCTGGAGGTTACAGAGTCCAGTGGTAGGTGGCAGCAGTGGGAATGCAGCCTACCCACAGGTCTCTCACCTGCTGGCTGGCTGCTGGGGACTCTGCAGTTCCTTTAGAAAACTCAGATGTGAGTGTTTATGGCAACCCAATTCATAAAGACAAACAAAACAAATCCCATCAAAAAGTGACTGAAATAAATAAACTGTGATCAAGTCACACAATTCAAAAAGGGAGGACAAGCAGAGGACAAATAGTGATGCAATGTGTTCTTTTTTTTTTTTTTTGTAAGCAGCCATTCTTCCATGTACTCTCTGGAGTCACTTCTTCTAGATACTAAGAAGAGGCAGTGGAATTTGGGCAAGATGTGGCAAGAAGGTAAGAGAGTCATCTGGGCACCAGAAGGTCTGTGTCATTCTATCTCTACCATAAACTCCATGGTAGCAGCATTCACTCAGCTTATTAAAATTTCAGTTGGATTAATGGAGAAAATCGAAAGGTAGAAGAGTTGTACACTGCCTTACAAAGTTGTCTCAGAAACTAAATGACAATATTCCTGAAAGTGCCTGACTTACAGCCTGTCACATGGTGAGCACTTATTAAACACTAGCCTCAATCAGGGGACAAGAAGACTTCCCAGAATGTCACCTCTTACTGGTGCTTAGGGACCTGAGGCAGATTTTTAATGCTCACTGATCTTCACCTTTCTTATAATATTTAAAGCACTGCTTATGGTTTTGCAATTTTTTAACAACATTTCTAGTTGCTAGTGTCTTCTTTGAAATTAGCTGGTGTTTAAAAAAACAACAACTATACCTATTCTTGAGAATTCACATCATTATGGTGTGGATTCTACAAAAGGCAGGTGATTGAGTCACACTCTGGAAACATGAATCTCCTTTAGCATAAAGGCAGCCCACTGGCTGAGATGGGGCGCTTTCTGTTGTCACTAAGATTTTTAGACCACTGATATTTAGAAAGACTCCACTCTTGGCTCACAGCTCTTTAATAAAATACACCAAGACTTGCCAAAAGACTATAAAAGCTGGTGAGAATGACTGAAACCTGTTTGTTCTTGCACATTCTCCAGAGTGTGGTGTGGAAATTGCATCTTATGAAAGGAATCTCTGAAATCTCTGTTGATTATGGCCAAATAAGCTTGTGGAAATATGTATAATCCTCCTCAAAATTTAGTTCAAAATAATAAAAAAAAATGACCACATCTATTTAAGTATAGGAGAATATGGGTTCAATAAAACACTGAAAACTGAAACCATTTTAAGAAATAATTAACTTATAAATAATTTATAAGATGTAGGAAATATACAAGAAATTTTATTTGTATGGCTAGTGCAAATTAAAGCTATTCCACAAAATAAATTTTTATATCTGTAGACAATTTTATTTAAATGACAGAAACTACATACTGAAGGACAAGGGAAAGGTACCTGCCTTTTCTATCCCACTCCATAGCAGGAAGAACTTTACTGTGAACAAATCATCCACAGTGAAGGATTTATCAAATGGAAAATTGGGAAAGAGTGCATTACTCTCTACTCTGTCCATGTATGCCTTTCTGCAGTCTCAAAACATAAATTTTGATAATTTTGATTTTGAAATCTCTACTGACTTAAAGATTCTTTTCCTAAGATCTTGCAATGAGAGGCTTATGAATAAGGGATTTTTTTTGCAAATTTCAATAACATTTTGAAATTTAAATCATTTTTATAGGAGAAAACAGCAGCATTTACCAAATAAACCCCTACAATTTACGTCTTTTGTTGGCATAATAAATGGACAAAATAGAAATTATTGTTTTCTCCCCTAGATCTATGTCTCATCCTTCTGTCCACACATATAAATAGCAGCAATAGAAACTCTTCAGCTATGGGCTGTAATTGTGAATGATTGCAAGGCTCAGTGTTGTGCTAATTTGGGATTAAGAGCTAGAAAATACCCTCTTTACTTAGTACTCTAGGAAGTCATTTGCATGAAGACATTTTATTAGTAAAGTTTTTTTTTTAGTTAACATATATTAATTATACAAAACAATAGGTTTTGCTGTGGCATTATCACACGAGTATAATGCACTTTAATTGTATTAGCCCTGCTTATCACCATCCTCACCTTCCTTCTGCCTCTCCTGGCCAGGTGTCTATGCTTTAATTGCCTCTTTACTTTTCCTGTCTTTTTCTTGTTTACACAAGAGAAGAAGCATGTGATGCTTATCTTTCTGTATCCCACCTATTTTGCTTAACATGTTACTACGTAGTTTCATCAATTTTTCTTTCCTTTATGTTTTATTTTTATTTATTTATTTATTTATTTATTTATTTATTTATTTATTTATTTATTTAACTAACAAGGACAGGGAAGGTAGTTAAGGACACTGTAGTAGTAGAGCGCATGCCTGGCATGCACAGCGTCTTGGTATCCATCCTAGAATATCAAGAAAAGCAGGTGTATTTTCCTAAAACTGATATGATTTCTTGTTCCATGGGTGAACATTGTGTCCATTGTGTATATAGTGTCCATTGTGTATATAGAGCTAATTCTTTTGTCCACCCATGGGCAGGTAGGTGGATCCCATAATTTGTCTACTGCAAATAGTAGTATAATGAACATAGGTATGTGGTATATGTATTGTGTACTGACTTCAAATAAATTTCAATTAGGTAGAAAGAGGCAATGTTCCCCATGAGTGTAAAAACCCTGCAGATAAATGTCCCAGAGCATGCACACAAGCGTACATGCTGTGCTCCGCTCTGCAGTGTGTCACCTGCCTCTCATCACATTTATTTGGTTTATAGAGTTTAGATGATGCCTCTTGCCTCAATGAATACCTTAAGGCATAGCATATTTTCCTTAAAAATAACAAAAGAGCCCTCCCTCCCTCTGCCAACCCAGCATACTTCTCATTAGAAGCAGTTTAGTCCTTGAAGTAGGCACAGCATTATTCCTTTTCATAAATATGTTATATTAAATCACAATCACTCTGTCTCTCATACAATAATTATATATTCACCCAGGATAAAGCTCTTGTCTCCCCTAGAGTAAAAGCAAACATCTTTTTATCTCACAGTTGGCAGTAACCTGGGATTAAAAATCAACTGTAGCATGTTACCTGGGGGTGATAAATTATCAAATGTGGTCCTCCTGGAAGCTGAAATTCTCCTGAGAGAACACTGGATAGGTGGAGACATTGGTGATGCCTGTTATTATACAGTGTTGTAAGCAGCCTGGTAGACAGGTCTGCCTTCCACACTGGGGAGAATAGAGGCCAGACTCTCTTCTGCTGTTATAGGCTCTTTATCTAATGGGCTCTAGTGGAAGTTAGTGCCAAGGCAAGAGCTATAAGGTGAACACATTCATGCTGAAGATGCTTGGTCCTTAGTTAGAGTGTTAACTTTCCATTCATTTGTGTTTAACAAACACACACTGACTCATCTGTGCACTGTTTGTGTGTTCAGAATGAAAAACAGCAAAACAGGATGGATCTCTATTTTCATAAAACTGGCATTGCTGTGCATGAGAGAAATTAACACAGAGTTAACTAAACCCAAAGCCTGGAGTAGCTAATTCATTAGACACAAGCCTAAATCAGAGGACAAGAAGACTACCCTGAATGTCACCTCTTACTGATTTTTAGGGACCTGGGACAGATTTTCACCTTACTTACAATATTTAAAGTACTACTTAAATGGTTTGCAGTTTTTAGCAACATTTCTAGTTGCTGGCGTCTTCTTCTTTGCAATTAGTTGATGTTCAATTTTCTGTCACCTGTAGCACAAATCTTTTTTTTTCCCCCGAGACAGGGTTTCTCTGTGTAGCTTTGTGCCTTTCCTGGATCTCACTCTGTAGACCAGGCTGGCCTCAAACTCACAAAGATCCACCTGCCTCTGCCTCCCAAGTGCTGGGATTAAAGGCATGAGCCACCACCACCCAGTTTAGCACAAATCTTAACAGGTCTTATTAATAAAAACAAACT